>JAQFVV010000524.1:0-303167 GCA_028023455.1 Epiperipatus broadwayi
ATGTAACAATTTTGTCGACAAATAATTGTTATACTAAATATTTGACCATTATATATATATATATTGGAAAAAAAATAAGATTCTTATTTTTACATAAGAAATATATTCATTATAAAAATTGTATGTACATGGAAATATATGGAAATTTTATAATTATATTTGAAAATACCTTGAAAATAATGTTAATAATTGTAATAACAGTAATAGTAAATATTCAATATGGAGTTTTCATAAACTGTACATAAGTTGAAAATAAAATCCGTAAGATTTTTCAAAATATCAATCAGCAAACAAATTATTGAAATTTATATTAGTCAGCCTTTTTGAAAAAATTATGTTTTAAATTCTTATGTTTTTTTATCAATGCACACCTCAACCTCCCAAATATATCGCATCATCAAATCAGCATAAAAAGTCAGTTAACGTTTTCACATTATGCATGTATTTTACTTTTCAGATAAACTTAAAAGTAAGCAGATAGAATTACATATATACCTACTGCATATTTCTAAAACATATTAACAACACAGCCAAAGACAAATAGCTTATTCAGATTTTTATGCTATACCATACCTAATTGGTAGCTCAGTTCATACTCTCTTGCATATAGATTAGCCTTTGATCAATATTTATCAATGCGAAATTATTATATTTTATTAACAAATATCAAATATTCTGTTACATTTTTACCATTAGCCATTTTAGATAAATGCATTAATAATTGTTAATACATTTTATTCAACTAATGATTATTACTAATCCTTATGAAATTTTTTTAACCTCAGTTAAGAAATAACCTGTTTTTGTTTAGACTTATCGACTTTTTAATTTTTATGCCTATGTTCATAGTTGGATCATTTTAATTATTTCAAATTTATGTATTGTAGGGGATGTATTCCATTCTCTTTTAACATCTTGTGTAAGGGTGATTGCTTTTGGTTTATGAAATGTTATCTTCACATATCTCAATTAAATTCTACCATGAACAAAAGTATATATTAGAACAGTCAGTCAAACTTCCATTCCTAACTATGCATGCATTTCAGAACAATGTTCACTTTTCAGATGAGTTTATATATATATATATATATATATATATATATATATATATATATATATATATATATATATATATATATATATATATTTACCTTTTACTAATTCTGTATTCAGCAATTGTTCCATCTTCGTCCCATTCATGTTGTAACTAAAAATATAGTATATATGCATATGCATATATGAATCTTAAAACAGTAAAATTCGTATTCGAATCTTAAGTTTCACCTTTTTATTCTATTGTCTCTCACTGACCGCTCTATCCTACCCAAATTTAAACTTTTTGGTATCGAATTGTGTGTGTAGCAATATTAAAAATGTATAGATATATGTAGAATTCACCATAAACACGCACACATTTCAATCTCAAATTTAAGGCAATAAATAAAGATAAATAATATAATTTAGATTTCTTCTTTTAGTTATAAAAAATATATATATTTTTAACCATTTATTTTGAATTGTAAAATCCATTATTTCTTGCTTTGTTTAAATTTCATTTAGTAATAATTTCAGAAATAGATTGTAATATTTAATTAAAAGTAAAAATAATCATAAGTTCCCTTTGTATTTGAAATTTTAAAAGCAATGGTCGGTGAGAGATAATAGATTAATTAAAAAGAAAAATTTCCTAAAATGTAATTATAAAATGTAAATGTAAAATGTAAATGTAAACAATAGTAGGGCAGCTTTCTCTATAATTAAAATTAACAAAAATGCATTGATTATCCTCAGGAAAGATTAATTGGAATCCAAAAATAAACTAACAAAAATGTAAAAGATAAGATCTAAGAAAGGAGGACATTTTAGACTTTCTAAAAACTTTCAGTTTAACTTTAGCTGTGTTCTCAATCAGTTGAGAGTCCCCAAGATATGAAATTATTTTTATATGCCACAGTATGCATGAATAGAAAGCACCCAGACTATTCTCCATCTGGAGATGTCCTATCGTATGCCAAACCTTCCATTGCCCTTCATAAATTCAACCACAAAAATATGCTGCCTAAAATAATTTGAAAGCTGCTGCTGTTAAATTACATGAATCATCTACATGCTGTAAAGAACTGCTAATGATAAAATCATGAACAATTTGCTACTGATCACTAAATCGGAAAACTTCTCATAAAACAGGTACCTGTATCCAAATTCTCTAGAGTACTATACTAATATCCCGCTATAGCTTATTCATTCTTTATATAACTTATAAACTATAAGCTGTAAATTCTCATTTGTAATGCTATAAATTTAATAATTAATATGTAAATTTCTTTAATAATCTTGCCTGCCTAACTCATTCTTGGGTGTGTATTTCTAAAATCTACATTTTATTACATAATTATCGCATGCTCATAATTTTCTAAGTATAAATCTATGATCGCTTGAAACAGTGGATGTGTGTCAAATTTTTATTAATATTTACTTTCATAAATAACTTAATATTTTCATATAAATTGACACGCATTCAATGCTTCATTTATTGTAATGCAGGGGTCTACTGCTTAGCAAATGGCTGACATATTAGTTATAATAATCACCCAGTTTATATATTGTTTTATATTTTATTAAATTTTGATTAGTGATTCCATAAATTGCATTTCTGTGAGAGTCGCAATGTTCTTTATTAAATGTTGATAATGTAGGGCCGAGTTATAAAATATATTTAAATCTTAACAGAATCATCTGTACATTATACATGTGTTACGTTTTAGAGATGCAATGACCCATTACAAGTCTTGATTATTCCAGATTCTATAGGGTTGAAATTAACCCCAGTCATACTACACAAGCAGACATAATAAATGCTCCCATAGTACTTGACAAAAGTCATGCAGCCTGGAGGCAATCGTGGCATGAACCACTTGCCCCTGGTTATGCTTATATGACACCTTACCTCTTTGGGCCTATGGCAAATGCCAGCCCATTGTTCCCAACTCATTCACGGCTTTGCAGTTTTAATATACTGCCATTTCATATCACCTTTCTAGACATCCCACGTATTTCTTTTATTAACTTTATTATTCTATGTATAACTCCATCCCTGCATTAGTGACATAATTCACTCTCAAATAAATGTTTGCCCCTAGTTATTAGTAAATATCTTTAATTAAATAAATATATGTTTGCCGCTACTCTTATAAATCTTACTTTAGACTCTTGCATTGCAAAGGTATAAATCCCTAAAGGCATGCCTTAGAAATACTTGCTAATGAATTTTAGATAGCTAGATTACGTCATCAAATAAATGTATTTCTCTTTGTAAACATAACAGTATCGGAAAATACCACTACTGAGGTCTTAAATATAAAGTATTATTTATAAAATGATTTCATATTAATGTTTCTAAATAATTAAATGTATTTCTTGAATATATAACAGTATCGGAAAATTTCGTTACTCAACTTAAATACTAACAAATATTATTAGTAAATGATTTATTATTAAAATGTTTCAATAACTAATGTCAAACTATACGTCTGTCGTTACTTCTTTATTTATTTATTCGATAACCATTCTATATGTTTCCTCAATTCTTTAAATATAAATGTTTAAGATTAATTTTCTGATTAGCTGACTCGAAATAAAATCATGAATCTCTTGCATATCCCTGACCACCGTGGCTAAAGAAATATTTACTAACGTGGCATTAGATGCGTTGTTTCATAGATTGTATTGTGGAACTGATAAACTATGTTCAAACTCAGTACTACGGGTGGCTTCACTACCTAGATGGTGCTGCAGTTGGTGGTCGAAATCTGCACAATGTTAACGAATCACCATTTCTGACTGTTACAATGTATATATGAAATGTCCAGGTAAAAATGTTTTACTACAATTATATATAAATATACTTGCTAACAACTCATTTATATCTTCAATACCTATCAAAAAAACAGTAATATTGTGTATCATTTTTTATGGATGTATGTTATCATATGTAGATGAATCAAGGTGTTGTATTGAGGAAAGATTAAAGGAGCATGAATACAAGCATGTGAAAAGTAAAAATAATGATTTAATGACTGCTTCACTTTTCTTGGATCATAAAATAACACATAAGTATAAATTTAAGTTTGACCTTGAAAGTGTTAAGATTGTTCATGAAGAGAGAAACCATAATAAAAGACCAAATCATGGAGGCAATTTTAATAAATAGAGATAAAATCAATGTAACTAATAGGAAAACTGCTAATGTTAAAATTCAGGATTGATGAGATTGAATTAATGACGTTTGCCTCTGTTATGTTTTTTTTTAACTTAATGGGAGTTGAGGAGGATTAAGAACTTAATTGTAAGAAATTAATTGAAAGTACTTCTGTGTATTCTCTCTACTTCATTCTACTTTATAATCCTACACAACTAATTTAAGACCTACTCTAAGTGCTATAGATTTTTATATAGTGAAATCTGTATTTCATTTTGTTATTTAAAATAACTCCTACAAGCAGCACATGTGGAGCACAAAAGCCAATTTACTAACATATCCATAATCTATATATGGAATTATTTAAAGTCAATTAAAAAGGATATATTGCAAATAAAAATCTATATTATTAAAGAAAGAATCAATCTAATAATCATTAGTTATGTTTTCTGATCACTCTCTTGCTATCAATCTCTACATGCATCAACAAAACTTGCCATTAATAAAATATTTTTTATAAAGACTGAATCATATGTGCCACTTTCAGAGAAATACTTTAAAAGCATCATCATATATACATTTACCTACATTTTCCTACAGCATATCTCAGGTTAAAAATCAGTAACTCCTTTAAACTCTCAATATGGGTGGTATATAGTAGAATAAACAACAAAAACATACTTTATATTTACTGTGAAGTGAGATGATCAAATAAATTGAACACCAAATGTTGATTACACTTAATAAATAATTTATTAATATTATATAAAATAAATAAAGTTCAAAATCACAATTTTACACAAAATAATCTATCAAAGAATACAAGATTTAGATGTAAGTGAAACCCCTACCTCCTTTTTCTTTGGGTTACAGAGAAATGCACAGTTACATACATACACAACATGTATAATTTATTCCAGGTATTTATACATGTATTTAAGTTATTTTTTTTTTTTTGTATAACAAAGAAAAAATATTTATTTTATCATGTTTTATCCATCTAAAAATTTAAAAAGTAAAATCTTGTAAAAGTGTTATTAGTAAAAATGGAGTAAAATTATCAAAGAATATTTTTTAATATAACTATACCATATATACCTAACATTGCCAAACATTTAGCTAAAACATTATCAAAAGAATTTACTATTGGTTTCCGCACTACAGCCAACACCAATAGATTAATAAACAATTCATAAGATAAACTTGATCCCAAATCAACATCTCAAGTGGTGTATCAAATACAATGCCCTCAGGCCGGATGCAGAGCCTCATATTATGGGGAAACAAAAACTATCATTACAAACAGAGCATCCCAGCACATATATATGTATAAAAGGGCACTGAATAACAAGGAGTCTACATCAGCATTCTTGGGACATGAAAAAAAAAGCTACTGGACACAGATTTGAACCCACCAATCCCAGAATAGTGTGTAAAGAGAGAAATGACCATAGGCGCAAAATAAAGAAGGCATATTTCATAAATAATGACACCCAATCAATTAATAGAAAAGACACCTGCTTCACCATTTCAAAAAGATGGACAAACTAATTCAAACAATATTTTTAAATAAAATGCTGAAACATCTAACTAATTAACATAAATTTAAATACACCCCCTCATCACTATCAATCGCACACAGCTATGAGTATGAATCCATGGAGCTTTGAAAGTGCTAAGCTTTAAATAAATTATTAATAAATATAACTTCTTTAACGAGCGTTTAAAGCCCATAATTATTGATATCATTCATATTTTTTTTTTTGTAAAAATGAAAATAATTTTGATTTTTTTTTATCAAAGTCAGGGATTTTTTTTTTTTTTTATGTATTGATTAGATAGTTTATTTTATTCTATTAATAGTGTTCATTCACTTCAATAGAAAAGAGTAGATTTATTTCAGATAAACCATAAATAGCTGAGCAAATCTCTTAACCTCTAATGTCATATTCATAATGCTCAAACTTGTTAGCTGAGATTAATTAAGAGAAAAGCACAGAATGGGGTAACTGATAATTAGTATGTAAATTTGTTGATTTAGATATTTTACTTTCAGGATAGGACAATACACAAGTCTTTTTTGTTTATTGCATAATTGTTATATGTAATGAACCATGCCTCTTTAAATTTTATTTTTTAATCATTACATTCTGCCCATGCTACTTTAATTTTATGCGGATCAAAATTATGGCCATATTCTATTTCATGCTCCAGAAATACAGACTTCACACTGACATTTTTCTTTGAGTGGTTGTAAATATACTTGTGTTGTTCTAGTCAGGTGACAGTGTTATTGCATGTTAATTAATTAAAAATAGTATCTGGTGATTTAATTAAAAAAATAGTGATAGGAAAAACAAGCTGTCAATAGTTTATTTTCATGTATATTAATATAAATTATGTTTTAAAACTGAAATGGGGAGTCAATCATTGGTGGTCGAGAGGTCAGTGACGGCTGCTTTACAAGCAGTTGTCTTGGGTTAGCGGGTTTGCTTCCCAGCTGATGCTATGACACATGAGAAAAAAAAAAACTGAAGTGGGAGATTTGTTTTCGGATTGTTTTTTTTAAAACTGAAAAAGAAAGTGGCAAACCATACTAATAAAAAAAACATTGATGTAGAAGTTAGTCGCATCATTCACTTGCAGATAATAAACATTATTACATAATACACATTATTGCATGGATGATCAATTCTTGTCTTGTCAGAATGTTGTTTGCTAAAATGATTAAGGAAAGCAAGATGTAATAGAAGAGCTCAATTTATTATACCAGTCTTTTCCTTTGAATCATGTGACCTTTACAATAATTAATCAGCCCAATGTAAAAATGATTCTGTAAAGTGGTTCTTTAAATATGAATCTTTATGTTTCTTGTTTTATAGTATTATACATGAAAATTATGCTGCAAACCTTGAGCAGTGCATCATTTTTTTAAAAGAGAAAGAGAGAAGGAGAAATAAAGTCTCATAACAGATTAAAATTTTTTGGAAGTGAATTTTATCCCAGATATTTCTTTTTTTTTTGCCAAATCAAATATTTAAAATAGTATGAAAAAATCATACACCCCGGGAAGTAAGGTAAATGTTAATTTTAATATACTTTAAACCCATTTAATATATGACATATTTTTATTGTAAATATAATTAATAAGATAAAGTTTACTCAAATATATATATATATATATATATATATATATATTTATACATCGAGAAGTAAGGGTACAATATATATATTATTTAAAATAATTTTGCATGTAAGCATTTATCCTTTTCAGATTCAATGTTCATTAATTATTTATTAATTTTTGATGTGTATACATATGTGCAAGTAGACATACATCTCCATGAAAATCAAACAAAAGAGATTAGGGGTTTCATTTATATCTAGATCTTGTATTCTTGTCTGGGTTATTTTGTGTTCCATTGTGATTATGAGTTTTTATTTTTTATGTAACGTTCCTAAATTAGTTTTTAATTTGAATCAACATTTAGTGTTCACTTTATCTGTCCATCTTATACCACACTAAATGTAAATTATAAATTTTGTTTTGACTGTTTTTTTTCTTTCTATTTTATACCCCTCAACTTGAGAGTTGAAGAGTATTACTGAGTATGCACATTGGATATGCTGTAGAGAACTGAATATCTCTATAAGAACGTTTTTAAAGTATTCTTTCTTTGAAAGTGGTGCACATTGTCCATATGATTTGTGCTTTATAAAATTCTTTATTTATGACGTTTTGTTGGTATTTATAGGATATTGGTATCAAAAGAATGATCAGAAAATATAATTAATGATTATTAGTTTGATCCCCTTTTTAAATAAAATAGATTTTATGATTAGTTCACCTATCATTTAATTGATTTCAAATAATATCGTATGTGAAGTGTGGATGTGTAAATAACTAAATCAAATGCAGATTTTACTGTATAGGCATTTATAGCATTATGTGTAGATCTTAAATTAGTTGTGTAAGGTTATAAAATAGAGTGTGGTTGAGAGAGTAAATGATATAGTTTCCCAGTATAGTAAGTAATTCATACTTTGTTGTTTTTCGTCAAAGTTTTCAACTTTTATCGAAGCTTTTCTTTCTTTTCAACGTTCAGAAACTAAAAAAATTAAGATTTGTTGATTTTCATCACCTTTTCAACTGTTATATTTAAGCTTTGTTGCTTTTCAACACTCATAGTTTCTATATTTCCATTTTCTGTATTATTTATTGCTTAAACATTTTTATGATTCATGAAAGAATACTGGTATGAGTAACAAATCAATTGATGATTTCTTTGGAAAAATGGTTATTTATCATAATTTATAAATTCAAAGTGGAATCAGAAACATTTTTTTTTTTACTTTTCCCTGGAAGATCTTTTTTTCACAAACTTTCGTTTGTCTTTTCAATTTCTTCTTTGAATTTGATAAAATGTGAAGAGGGGAAAAGGGAGGGATATATAGTCAGAAGTTTTCAAGATTTGTGGAATTTTTTCTTACTCTTAATATTATATAATATTGATTTATTACATTAATTGATGTAGAATGTCAAATAACCGCTTTTACTTTGTAAATGAGAGAGTTGTTTTGGAAATTTTATTGTTTATCTTTAAAAATTTTGAAATTTCTTCTTTCTTATTGGCTTTTCAAAAGATGAGGAAAAAGAGGGAGAGGGTGTTATAAAGGATGGTGATTTGTGTTGACAACTTTAATAAAAAAACGATAATTGTTAGCTACATACAATACAAAGCCCAAATCAAAACAATCAATACAAATAAAAATCAGCTGACTGGCGTTAAACAAATAACAAATTAAACAAGAAAAATTATCTTAAAATCAAAACTTCTTATTTATTTCTTTGGATTTCCATGGATAGTTGTTTAGTTTTTGACTTCACAAAAATGCAAAAAATCAAAAGTATTGGATTTTTTAAAATATGAAAAAAATAATGATGAATTGTGTTGGAAGCATGCTGAACAATGGAAACATGCTCTAAACTTCAATTTTCCCCCCATCATAGACAATGCTGGGTCACTAATTGAAAAATATAAGTTCTTTTTTTTAATTAGTAACTAAAATAGTAATATAGCAATTTAAATAAACACTTCAAAGTCTAGTGTTTCCAGATGCTTTTTAAATAAAAAACATTTTAAATAATGTGATCAACGCAAAATACAATTTTTTTGTAATTAATTACTAGCAAATTAAAGGAAAATATATTTCTTGTAAACATTAGCAGGGTGGAAAATGTTTCCTTTAATTTTTTTAGTTTTTTTTAATTGTTTACAAATATAGATTTTAGATACATGTTGAATTTGTAAATTAAGTCATATTAGTATTACTATGATAAATCAAGATGGCACTTTTTATCAGCCTCCCTCAATTTTGAAAATGCAAACAAACAAGAAATGTGAAATTTTCTGCAGATAAAACAAGAAGAATCAAAATTTTCAACTGATTCTTTTCAATTACAAATAAAAAAAAAGGTTATTTACAATATATCTGCACTTAGGGTAAGTCAATATTAGGTAGATAATATTATAATAATTTCACCTTCAAACTTGCCATACCCCTTCCTTAATTTCTGTTCCATACCTCTACCCCCATCTCTCATTTTTAAAACTCAGTAAGAAATTACAAAGACAAATAAAAATTTGCAAAAAGAAAGATCTGTCAATAAAAATAAAACTAAGAAGTTTAGATTACACATTGAATTTATTAATTAAGACATAGTAGTATTAATTAAATTACATTAGTGTTACTATGATAAATTTTCATTTTCCAAAAAAATCTTTAACTGATTGATTAGTCATCCCAGTATTATTTCATGACATTAAATCAGTGTTTAAAAAATAAATTAAAGAGACAATTAAATGTAGATAGCAACTAGATTAGAACCCAACCATCTCATATACCTGTGGATGGACATTCTTTAATTCAAACACAATTGCAATCTTATTATTAATTAGGACATAAGAATTATTCATTACAATCTTAATCTTGACATAGAGAAATACAATTTAATCAAAATGTTGTCAATGTATTTTAAAAGTTATTTTCTGGATAAAAATATTTTTGGAGATTTTAGATATTTTAAACAGGATTTTTGGTTTGCTAGAAGGAATGGTCAGTCAATGCAGTAGTCTTATACAGTGTATAGGCCAATAAGATTTTTTTTTATCTTAAAACCATAAATAGTGTTTGATATATGTATATATAATGTAACAGACCTTATCCTTAGCAAATTACAAGTCCAAGGTTAGACAAAAGCAAAGTGTAAATGTATTAAACTATTGTCATATGTACATCTAAATATTAATCAAATAACATTTAATTAACCAAAAAGAAACTATTATTTTCTCATGTGTCATAGCATCAGCTGGGAAGTGAACTCACTATCCCGGGACATCTGCTTGTAAAGTAGCCGTCGCTGACCTCGACCACCGCTTGACTGGAACTATTATTTCCTTTAATTTTCTAACATATTGATTACATTTTACAATTAATAGCCATTAATTAGTAAGAATGATTTTTATATGTGGTGTGTATAAAACACCAAGTATTTCTTAGTATTACAAATGCAAATAATATCCAGTTTTTCTTTTCTTAATTCAATACCTTTGTAAAAATCAGTTACATAAGAAAAATATTTTATTTTTTTATTAGCAAAGATTTGTTCCATATGTTAAAATGCAATAAAAATCAAAATTCAAAAATGAGTCATAAATAATTAACTGAGAAATTAAAAATTATGGTTTGGATAATTATCAATAATTTTCCAGAAAGAAGCCCATTTTATTTCTTTTCTTTTTTTGGTTAAAAAGGAAAATGACAAAAAGTTATTTTAAAATTTAAATTAATTCTGTTATAAAAACTTATTTTAAAACCTACTAATACTATTATACATTATTAAAAATATTTTCAGTATTTTAAATTAAGATTTAGGTTTTAAAAAAGGCAAAGTTTTATGCAAAAAATAGCCTACTATTATGATTTTCTTTTCAAAAGTGTATTTCTATAAAAATTATATATAAGATGTTTGAACCCAGACTTTCAAAAGATTCTCAACTATCCATGCTATTTCATACTCCTGACACACTTGATCGCATACATGTCTAAAAGGTAAGGTTGGCACCAATGTGAACTTTGGGCATTCCATCATCAGATTTTCAATGAAATGGATGACTGAAAAGTTGTGGGGTGGAGTGGATTGAAGCTTGTCCATTAAAGTATGAAGATTGACTATCTTAATATAAGCTGAGAATTGATTGTATATATGTGTGGAGATGATAATATGGACCAATGAATGAGTGCTGGTTTAGCATGAAATATAGATATTGGTGATTGTTTATCTTTTTGACATGTGTGTGATCAAGTGTGTCAGCAGTATAAAATAACATGAATAGTTGAAAGTCATGTAAAACTCTGAGTTTAAAGCCTTATATATTACATATTGAAGTGCAGGTATGAAAAAGCATGTACTATAAAAAAATCATATATTAAAAATTATAATTGGAATTAATACCTCTCTTTAAAATAAATTTACAAAGGGAAAAGCTATATAAACATCACACATGTGCATAAATAAATAATAAGATTACTTATAACCAATGATGAATAATATGAATGTAGTGTTATTTTCACTACAATACTCTCATGAAAATGCACATCTTGAAGATTATAGACTTTTATCACATATTTTTGATTAAATCCCTCTATAAGGTATAAGATGCAGATACTTTGAATGAGTGTGTTGTAGTAAAAATGAATACACTATAGACATATTATTTATTATTGGATAATATCTAGTCTAATGAATGAATAATAAAAATGATTAATTACCTATAACCATTTTTAAAAAAAAAACAACAACAGTTTTTATAACATTCTCTTACCTACATGCTGATTTTTTAAAATAAAAAATGTATCTGTTACTGATGGTTGTAAGAAAAGATTTAAATATACTGCTAATCAAATTCATTATAAAAAGTCATATATTTAATAAGTATACATAGGATTACAAAAGAATTTAAATAAACAATAGTGTAAATTCAATTGTACTTTTGTGGGAAATATTTAAAAAATATAAAGTAGAACTGTAAACTTCATTATATTTTATTCCATGCTACTAACACATACAAATGTATTTAGCGTAAAGTGACCATGTTTTTTTGATTAATATTGAGTAGATTACAATATACACTGTTTATTGAATTGCACATATATGGTATTATTAAACACACCCATATATATATATATACAACACATACACTACTTACATATATAGTATGTATATATAAATTAAGATTTTAGTGTAAACAAAATTTTAAAAAATAATAAAAATAAATAATAATAATAATAATAATAATAATAATAATAATAATAATAATAATAATAATAATAATAATAATAATAATAATAATAATAATAATAATAATAATAATAATAATAATAATAATAATAATAATAATAATAATAATAATAATAATAATAATAATAATAATAATAATAATAATAATAATAATAATAATAATAATAATAATAATAATAATAATAATAAATTGAAAGGAATACTTTTGCATATATTATACCAAGTGTGTCCTGATATTGTACTGCATGCTTAATTTTAAAATAAATAACAAAATGTCTGATTTTTTTAGCTACTAAATATAATCTGAATCATTTTTTATAGAAATGTAATAATGATTTTTTTATCAATAAACTATGATCTCTTTAATTATTTTGATATTTTAATATCAGTACCAATTTTTAATATGTTCTAAAATTTTGTAAAACTTTTTGCATTACTTTCAAAAAATATATTATGCAAAATACTGCACTTCAAATTCAATAAATGATTTTAATGGAAAAATAAAATGTGTGTGCTTTCAACATAAACCAAAAAAATTATATAAATGAACTTAATCATACAAAGCATTCAAAGATTGACAAATATGGACATATTGTAAATTCAATTTTTTTAAAACATGTTTTTGTATGGCATTTGAAAAATTAAAAATGGCTTTTCAAATATCACAAAATTTGCAAATTTTAGTAGTTTTTTGTTTTTTTATTTACATTTTGTGGTTTTTTTTTTTTTTACATTTTTTAGGATAGCATCACATTCTTATATAAGCATAGTTCTGGTGATCTAGTACATCAGTTTTAGCAATTGATATTAAATGGATTAATGCAGTAAGAAATGCCTACACATAAAATTTTTCATCATGGACACTTTAAGAAGACATAAGTTGAGTTACTTAGTCATGCCAAGGGCCTTACTTTTTTTCAATAAAAAAAAGTATAACATCTGCATTTATTATTTTTATATAATAATTCTGCAATTCAATATAAAATTGTATTTATGTTTTAATTGTTTATAAAAAGTGTTAATGCAATGCATTAGGTGAAAATATTAATATTGATATATTTGTCATTATCTGAATTTTGTTTAATAAGGAGAGGCTTAAGTAAAAATGTAAAGGATAAGGTAGCAAAGTCTACTACCCAATCTTAATTTAAATAATCTTTATTTAAAATAATACCATGTATGTTTGCAAGTGGTAATTTTATTTTATGTATTCATACCAGAAGAGAAATAAAATGTAAATAAAATATTTTAACCAGATCAGAATATTTATTGTCAGTATTTTCTATTAGTTATTATTTGATGGTTATTATCATTATAATAAATTAATATCAGTTAGTATTATTTACTCTTTGTTAATCAAATAAACTGATGATTTACTAAAACATATTGCAAATGAAAATGTTATAAAAGTAATTTCTGAATACTAAGATTAAAATATTTAATTTTATATCCTAATTGTTTCCTAATAATCAGTCATTGATTGACTATATTGTTTAGGATTATCATTATTTATGCAATTGTAGTAAATGCTGCCTTTTTGTTGTTGTCGTCGTCATCATCATCATCATCATCATCATCATTATTATTATTATTATTATTATTATTATTATTATTATTATTATTATTATTATTATTATTATTATTATTATTATTATTATTCTGCTTTAGATTTAAATTATTTTGAAAGTAAATTATAATCATTACTGCTGAGATTACTAGTTGTCATTATTAAAGACATGTAGATGTCTAAAAGTTTCAGATCTTCTTCTAACAATTAACTTTTAGATAAATGCTTTGCTTGAGTTGGTTTTTTAAATCTAATGTCCCAACATTTCACTGAAGAGACCCATAGGTCGAAACTGGTCTGGGAATGGGGACAATCCAAGATAAAAATGATTTGAATGTCTTCTCTTGTAGTAGCATTTATCATAAATAAAAAAAAAAGCTTGTTTAGAGCTATTAGCACACTCTTAATTTTACATATTTGTAAGTGCAAGCTATATATAAGTCATGTGACATCTGACTTGTTATTATTACTATTATTATTTTGCTGTTGTGGCTTTGGCTAAATTAAATGGCTAAGCCTACTAATATATGGAGTATCTGAATTAAGTTCAGGCCCATATGATTTTTTTCAGTTGGAGAGCTGACTTTAAAGACATGTAGATGTCTAAAAGTTTCAGATCTTCTTCTAACAATTAACTTTTAGATAAATGCTTTGCTTGAGTTGGTTTTTTAAATCTAATGTCCCAACTTTTCACTGAAGAGACCCATAGGTCAAAATCGGTCTGGGGATGGGGACAATCCAAGATAAAAATGATTTGAATGTCTTCTCTTGTAGTAGCATTTATCATAAATAAAAAAAAAGCTTGTTTAGAGCTATTAGCACGCTCTTAATTTTACATATTTGTAAGTGCAAGCTATATATAAGTCATGTGACATCTGACTTGTTATTATTACTATCATTATTAAATGTCGAAAATTTCATTTATTAATTAAAGCTCTGAGTTTAAAGTTAATAGACAAATAATTTTGATATATTCTGATTTTGAAAAAAAAAAAGATAAATATTTTAATGTGACAAAAGAACTTTTTATTTAAAAAAAGTATTTTAATTCTGTAATTTCTTTTTAATTAAAATATTAAGAGATTTTTTAAACAAAGTATTTTTGATAAATATAAATTGAAAAATTAAATGCAGTTTTTAAATTATTAATCAATATAATAAATAGCTTACTCTAATTATGCTGTTTTAAATTCATCTGTACTGGGTACAAATTAGAGATTAGATTAAACTAACTTTGTTTTAATGTATTAGTTAGAAAATGCAGAAAGACAATTGTTGGTTTCACCATTAGTTACTTTTGAACTTCCAAAAAAGTAGGGGTTGCAGATTTTCTGCAAGGGCATAAATCAGCATATGAGAAGTAGATTATTTCCTTGAGTGTTGATCATCAAATTACAGAAACTACATTTAATTGAAAGTTGTGGAAACATTTGCATATATATTCTCTTCTGAACTTGACAAATATATGCTAGCTTACTGAGAGTTTGCAATACTATAAAAAGCCAAATTATTTCACACAACAGTGATATGTTTTGTTTATTTACATTACATAGATAATATGTAATACATTATTCAATCTTTTTTTTATTATTCCATGTTTTATAAATAATTGTATTTCTAGCAAATTCAGCCATCTTTTATTTTGCTGTAATATCTTATATACATGCAATTTGTTTATTCTATATTGAACACTATTTAGCAAAAAACTCTTTATTGTACATATATCCATATACAATCTTACATTTTGACTATATGTACTCTTCAAAGCTATGATATAATGAACAAAATAAAATACATAACTATATAAGTAATACTATAAAAATGTATATAATAAAAAAATAAAAAAAAATAAAAAACAATATAAAATATAACAAAACATAATAAAACTCAAATAAATATAAATATAATCAAACCCAAATAAAATATCCAGGTAATATAAAATAAAATATACAATATAAATATAAAATAAATATAAATTGTACATGTGTATTGTTGACTGTATATATACTGTACACATTTTAATTGTGCCTTGTGTCTTATTTAAAATAGTTAGATACACAAAATAGTAAAAAAAATAAATTTCAGATCAGTAATATTTCTTATAACTTTTTAAAACTAAAACTACAGCAATTACACTTAAAACTACCTTATATAATTTTATTAATTCATTAAGTAATATTTAAAGTGTATATTAATATTCTGTTATAAGTACAAATTTTAATAGCAACATTGTTTAAAGTATAAATAATGTATTAATATTTATTGAAATAATGCAGTTTTTATTGTAAGTAAATTTAAATTTTGAAAATTATCCATTAAATCTATATTTTAAATAAATCATTAGATAATATTAAGTAAGTCAAAGCATTATTCAATTACAGCAGTTCTAGTGATATATGTGTGTTGTCTGTGTTTGCAGGTATGTAATTTTGCAATATTTAATTTATTAACAATAATTATTATTTTAATAAAAGTATTTTAAAGAATTGACTTGTATTTAATACTTAATAAATACTAAATAGATATAGGAAATAATTTATTTTATGCAATGTTTATTTAATAATATTTGGTTAAGTAAATATCAATATTGCTTTCTGAAGAGTAGACAATTTATTTATTTATTTATTTTAATTTTATTTTTAGAATATTTTATTTTTCTTTCCTTCTGTCATTCTTTAATTAAATCTAAAAATATAACTTCAACTTTGTGATTAGAAATCAATTTTATTATATGATTGATTTCACTAGTCAGCTGATCAATTGGGATTAGCTATATAAAAGATGGAGAATGGAATTCATTAAGAAATTGATAAATTATTTAAAAAGAAACAGTTAATATTTTTGTTTAATAAATGTGTTTCAAATTTTATCTTTATTTCAAGCAGCATTAAAATAAAATTAAAATAAATAAATAAATTGTCTACTCTTCAGAAAGCAATATTGATATTTACTTATTCATCTAATATATTATGATATTATATAATGGAACTGCTAAAATATAAATTATATTTAAACTCATACTTATAATAGTGTATCATTCTATTAACATTATAGTCATAGATATAAAATATTTCAAAATTTAATCTAGCTGTCTGTAGTAAAGCTAAAGATTATAATCCATATTTATTTCAATTGGAACTATTTATAAATGAATTTTTTTTTCTTTTTACTGTATTTTAGCAGTGTTTTTTTTTTAAATATTAAAAGAACTGTAAAATTACAAAAATGTGCACAGACAATTAATTAACTTTATCTATGAGAAAATGATGTTTATCATTTATAATTTTCAAGACTTTATCTTGTATTTGGAAAGGAGAATATTTGTTATAAATAACATTTCATCTGTAAAGTGCATGTTCTGTAGTATAAGCTATGTTATTATTATAATTTATCAAAACATCATGCTATATAAATAAAAATATTTACATATGTTTAAGTTTTCATCTAATAATGATATACCATACACATATAAATTTAAAAAATTTCACAAGCATCATTAGCAAAAATCATATGATATGTAATTTAAAGTCATTAATTAAATCTTCATGATCTTAGTTCCAAATGCTTCATATTGGCCCATACATATAGCTTGGGTGAAAAAGATAGAGTGGATGCATTCTATCTTTTAAAAAACACTTTATATTGTGTTTGGAAAGGAGAGTATTCATTATAAATAGTGTTTCATCTGTAAAGTGCATGTGCTGTGGTGTAAGCTACATTATTATTATAATTTATAAATACACCATGCTATACAAAGAGGAATATTTACACATGTATTTTATATTCATATTGTATATTTTATTTTATATTATATGTATTATTTTATTTAGGCTTGATTGTATTTATATTTATTTCAGATTTTTATTATGTTTTATGTTGTTTTTATTTTATTTTATTAATTCATTGTTTACATATTTTATGGTATTATTTATATAGTTATGTATTTTATTAACTTTATTATAACATCACTCTGTAAAAACCGGCAGGATAGTTAAAATATAAGATTGTGTATGCATATATATAAGTTTTTTGCTAAAAAATATTTAAAGTAGAGTGGATAAATTGCTATTATATTTCTAATTCTGTCTGTGTTTATTTCACCTTATCTTTTTAAAAGTTAAATATATACATGAACACCTACAACACTGTGTACCATAAGACCGATTTCAGACAGTATATATAAAAATATATATATATATATATATATATGTATGTATATATATATACTTAAGTAAGGAAATATTTTTTTTTGTTATGTACGTTGATATTTTCAATTTAATATTTATTTAACTAAATTTTCTTAATCCTTTTTTACTATTTCAATCTCTTTCCCCATTTCACGTTTTGTTTTTCTTCTAATTTCTTACAAATATGTCTATTATTATATATATAATCTCGAAATAATCATTGTATTTTATAGTAGTATTTAGAGATTATAGTGATTTGCCTAATTAATTCTTCCTTTGTTAAAAAAATAGTAAACATTTTTTACAATTATTTTTTGTTAATATTTTAATCCATCATACACATACGAGTTATAATATATTTTAGTGAAAAATATTAAAACATTTTTATTAATTTACTAATCTATATTTATTTATCGGTCTATCTAACAAATGTATTTTTGACTATCTATCTATCTATCTATCTATCTATCTATCTATCTATCTATCTATCTATCTATCTATCTATCTATCTATCTATCTATCTATCTATCTATCTATCTATCTATCTATCTATCTATCTATCTATCTATCTATCTATCTATCTATCTATCTATCTATCCATCTATCTATCTATCTATTTATATATCCATCCATCCATCCATCCATCTATCTATCTATTTATCTATATTTTTATATATTTATTGATTCTGCAAAATGAAATAAATCAATTGATTATGCTTTACAACCAAATGCAATAATACACAGATTTTTTTAAAAAAAAAAACAAATCTCTCAAATGTTTTAAAAACCATTGTAAATTATTGAAGATCAATTCCATCTCAAAACTTCAGTATTTCTATTTGATCAAAATATAACACTCTCTTTCTAGCACCAATATTGACATGGAAATTCACAAGCAACTATCCACTACAATATAAGTCACCTCAATAAATTTTTATTGCAAATAACAAATATATCAAAATATCCTGTACTTTGAAAAATTACCTTTCACTAGCTGTAGATCTTATCCCAGAAAATTTCTATAGGCAGCTTGACTATATCATAATTCCTATTCTACATAAATGCTATACTCAACCCTTCCTGATCAATCTTAATACCACCACCTTTCTTCAAATATAATGCTTTGTCTCAGAAAAAAATCAAATAGGGTATAGAGCACTGTAAATAATTTGCATCTTATTACAATTGAGGATATTGATTAAAATGTCTTTTCAAGAATAATTTTAAAAATTCTGACTGAATTTATTCTGCCAAAACTATCAGTTTTACATTATGCAGCAGAAGATTGCTATGCCTCTCAAACTATTTTCTTTTAGTGGAAAGAATTAATTTTGCTTTCTGAAGAACATAAACTTATAGATTACATTGCATAACAAGTAAACTTTAAGGCAACTTTTGATCTAGTCAATTGGAAGCATTTTTTCACTGGTCTGCAGAAACATCTGCCTGAACACATTACTCTGATAAAATTTATTCAGAACAATCTCACTAATAGATCAATTAAACTGACAAATTATATGTGACTGTTAATCTTTTTCAAACCTAGTCATGAGAGTTCATATTATTTACCAATTGCATCATTTCTATTTGCAATTTATATGCATCTCCTGATCAAGAAAATTGAACAATGTACTGAAAAACTTTTGATATTCATTTTGGAACTACCACCCAATATATATATATGTATATCATTCACTGATAATGACCTAATAATATTCAGAGACTTTGAAAAAATTCCTCTCATTCTCAATATTTTAAATGAATTCCAAACATCAATAGATTCTACAAAACAAGTTTGCTAGTTATCTTTGTAGCAACTGTCTACAGGCTACAAAACCATTTTCATTATTTCTCAGAATTCCAAATAATTTGCATTAAATGTAATTAAGCCATCATTTAAACAATCTCATCATAAATAGATTCAGAGCAAAATGAATGCACTTCGTTGAAAAAATGTTATATCCCATTATAAAAGTAATGTAGTAAATGCTATTCTTTGTGGAATACCTGCCTAGTATAGCCGAATGATGTGTCTTTTCAACAAGACCTATATAAAATTCTGTCTATAATAAAAGCATATATCTGTGGAATGTCTTCACATCTTCTATTTATAAGAACAACATGTTTTCTTATATGCAAAACAGAGCTCAGTTTGGTATGACCCAAGTTTTTTTTGCAACTTATCTTAGGACCAAAATGTATATTGCAACATTTATTAATCAAATAGTTAATGCTAACCCTTTCCACTATACCATTGCTTGTTTCATTTTTGTATGTGAAGCAAACTCCTTTTCAAACAGCATGCTGACATACTAGACCAGTACAACCTCAAATCTCTTGTTGGCATGTCATTTAAAGATTTAAATAAGATAGCATTCACCCAGACATCTTCGGGCAACTCTAAACATTAGGTATTTTGTGCTCCTGTAACAGAATACAAATCCAAACAAAACATGTTTAATGATAGATGCAAACTAAATATTGAACCTACATGAATTTAGTGCAGTAATTACCCAGAAGAAATGCTAAACCTTTTTCAAGCCTGCCCATACTTGTCATCTCTATGCTTATTCCTGTTTTATAAATGTATTATCAACTCCAAGCAATTAATAAAAAAATTGTAAAATACTTTTGGCCCTATAATTCAGCTATAATTATTCATGCACCAATAAGCATGTGACTTACATGCTACATCATATTTGGCAATAAAAAGTATAATTTACTCAAAAGAAATAATAAGGATGGTTCAAATCATATCTATGTTTTCTCAAAAATTTATCCAACAGCAGCATGATAATAACATAGCAATGAAGAATCTACTTCAGTTGTGCTCTACGTGACATGATATTTCACTTTAGAAAATAAATATATCGACCCTTCTTCAGTTTAGTCATTATGATTATATTAGAGCAAGATGCTCTTCAAATTTGGATTACACTTCAATGAATTAAACAATTATCTTACCATTACAATTGTAGTTTGATTAAACTTTTACCTATGTAACATAAATTTATTCTAGTGTAAATATATTAATATTTATATATAGTTTGTTATTAATAAAAATTTGAAATAAAATAGAAACTATTAATTGGTGAGTAAAATTGTAGGGCTGCCTCTCTATGCATCTACTATTTATCTATCTATTTTTTTTAAAAAAAAACGTTTGTTCTTTCTACCTATCTAAAATTCTTTATTATTTATATATCAATCAGTCAATAAATGAATGAAAAAATACATTAATTTATTTATCAATCATTATTGCAACCCACCTGTCTATTTATTTATATTTTTATGTATCTATTTAGATAATTAGTTAACTGTTAATTACTTTATTTTTATGAGCATATTTTATTTATCTAATTATTATTCTGAGTCATTGTTTTTCTCTATATACTCATTTGTACTCATTTTCTGTCTATCTGTCTATCTATTTTTCCATTATCAATCAATAGATCAATCAACATATCTATGCTACATACATAATCATGTAATTAAAATTCCATTCATTTAAAAATCTAATTTATTTTTATTTTTGTTTCTGATATATATATATATATATATATATATATATATATATATATCAATAATCTTATATATTTATTAATCTATTTATATGACCATTTTTGCTCTTTATTCTATCTATATATCCATTTATTTATTTATTTATTTACATATCTATATATCTATTTATTTTATGTAATATTTGAAATATTAAAAAAATGCATTAAAATTAACTGTCGTACAATGGTAATTATTCTCAAAGAAAAGGCAATTATTATACTTGATTCAATAATAAATTAATATTGCCTTTTTGGCAAAAAAAAAGGTCTCACTAAATATATACTTACATGTGGTATTGCCAACTTTTGTAAAATTTCTAATTCTTTATTTGTTATAACATTGTGAAAAATAGTAATCCAAGGCTTTAAATGAATATCTTCAACTTTAATTGGCTGGAGTATTAAGTAGAACGAATTATTATTTGTAATATAGCACTTAAGTTTCGCTTCTTTTCGAGTACTCTGGAATATATATATATATATATATATATTGCTATTAATAGTATTATTTCTTAAGAAGAAAAAATATTGTATATTGCACAATTCAATTTAGATAGCTATCACAACATAAGCTGTTCTAAGTTTTATATATATATATATATATATATATATATATATATATATATATATATATATATATATATATATATATATATATATATATATGTAAAGTGAATCTTTTTAACTAATATTTGAACTGCCATTTAGTTGTTATGTTCAATAAAATTTTACATAAAGAATATGGACCCCTGACTATTATATTTTATATCTTTTTATTTAGAGTTATTTAGAACAATAACAGCCAGAGATCTAACTTGTATCAGTTTATATGTTAATGACTATTTTATGGTTTTCAATGGTAATAAAAGAAATGCAGATAATTTTTTGAGTTATATTAATAGTAGAGTTGAAAAAATAAAATTTACTATGAAAAAAGAATATATTAATGTTATTGAATATATTGATGTTAGATTTTTTTTAAAAATTGATAGGAATGGTAGTGTTAGTGTAGAAACATCTGTGTTTAGAAAAAAAACAACATTTTTTGGATTATCAAATAATTGTTTTTCAGATATTGATAATCATAGTAAAATTAATATTGTTAATAGTAAAATTATTACGGCAATTAAGTTATGTTCAAATAGTAATTTGTTTGGTAATGAGATTGATATTATTAGAAATGAATGTTTTATGAATGATTATCCTAGGGGTGTAGTTAAACATTTGTTTTCTAATAAAAATATAAATAAAATAAGAAATGGAATGGGATTAGATAGGAGTAGGAATAGAGAAAAGATTATTTATGTTGGTTTTAATATAGCTAAAGATTTATTTATTAAAGTTAAGGAATTAGTTAAAATGATTAATAGGAAATATAATGTTTCAATTGCTCCAGTTTATAAAAAGAAAGCAAGTTTAAATTTTTTAATTAATAATAATGGAGACTATAATAGGTTAGACATTATGAATTCAGTTTATTTGATAAAATGTTTGAATTGTTTTAGAAATAATGTAGAAATGACATATGTTGGGGCTAGTAAGAATAATTTAAAAACTAGATTAAAACAGCATTTAGGTGATAAAAATTCTGCTGTTTACATTCACATGGATACATTTAAGCATGGGGATTTTGATATAAAGCCTTTGGAAGGTATTAAGTCATATAATGAAAGGATGATAAAAGAAAGTGTATACATTAATGAAATAAAACCAGAAGTAAATAAGATGTTAATAGATAAACATAAAAGAAAATAATAGGTTTTTAATTAAATGTTTTAAAGCAGATATATAAAGTTTTTTTTTTTTTAATAAAAGAAAATTGTTTCTCTTTGAGTTGTGTTTGTTGGTAATAGGAAAGGGGAGTGAGATATGCTATATTTTTGATTATGAATATGTTTTGTAATTTTTTGTTTATTTATTTATTTATTTTTATGGAATGTGTTATTTGTTATATATATATTATTTTAGTATGCCTTGAAAAAGACTATATAAAATAGTCAAAACATTGGATTTTTTTTCATGTAATAGTCATATAAAAAACAAGTTTTAAAAAGGAGTTAGTTTGTTTTATTTCTATTTTGGATATTTATTAACTATTTTGAAAAGAAGAACTCTGTGCTTGATATATTAATATTATTATATATTTTAATATTAATTGGATTTCTAAAAATGTGGTACATTTTTAAAACTATAAATGTTATTAAACATGGCAGCTAGGGCAGAATCCACTTATTATTTAAAATAGACTTGGTAAATGTCATATGATATTATATTTATTCTGTATTAAAGTATTATTTATCATTACATATATAATACGTATTTAATTTTATAGGATTTTAAAAATTAGTGGAATGTCTCTCTACTCTATAACCTTAATATCAGTTCATAAAAAAATTTTCATTTAAATATATGGACTGATATAAGTTGCTACCTGGCTGTTATTATTTTGGATAACAATAAATAAAAAGGTCTATGATATGGTAAGAGGTGAAAAGTTATTGAATATGGCAGTTGTAGAATAGTTCATGTATTATTTAAAATAGATATGATGATGGGTCAAAATGAGTTAGAGTCAACATAGGTATGACAACAAAATTGAGAAACAAGGGTTTTTATTATACCACCACCATATTTTCAATGTTATAAATGGCTGAAAAATTGGAGAATGGAGAAGATTGAACCTTGTCCATTAACATTTGAAGATTTGCTGTCTTAATATTAAGTGAGTATTATATATATATATATATATATATATATATATATATATATATATATATATATATATATATATGTGTGTGTGTGTGTGTGTGTGTGTGTGTCTGTGTGTGTGTGTGTGGCTGCAGAAAGGAGTTTGCTATTAACTGAAAGGAGACCCTTTGATTTCTCTTGGAGGCTTTAAAGTAACTGAGCAGGGCAAATTCCTAATGTCTACTCCACACGTTCTTGTCGTTGCAGTTGTTATTACTATGTGATTATTCATATAGTATATGAACATGGATGGGCTGCTCACCAACATGCATTAGCCAGCGTGGTGAGTTTATTGGCTTTTTACTCTGAGTTTAAGATCAAAAAACACTATGGTCTTTCTTCTCAATGCCTGATAAGGCAGTATGAATGTTTGTGTAAATGATAAATATTTTTCCAATACATATATATACAATTATGACAGACAAAAGTAAAGCATGGCCCTTATTCCCAGGAGGCTGTAAAGTCACCAACCAAGGCAGCAGTTGGTGGCCGAAGGTGGAGGGTGCTAAGAATCCCCTGATTGCGGACCCAGGCTGCCATTTGATGACAACTTTTTATTTAGGGACTTACAACTGCAGATCACTTTTAAGTGAAGGAAGATTGCAAGAATTAGAAGAACTCTCTTATATTAAATGGGACATTATTGGACTTTGTGAAGTTAGAAGAAAAGGTGAAGAGACAATTGATTTAAAAAGTGGACATATACTCTATTATAAAGGCACAAATATTGGAAATACAAGTGGAGTAGGATTCATTATAAATAAAAAGTGGAAGAACAATATTGTGGAGATTGATGGTGTATCAGACAGAGTGGCAAGATTAGTTATACAACTTAATAGCAGATATCAAATGTAGATAATTCAGGTTTATGCCCCAACAAGTTCTCATAGTGATGAAGTAGTAGAAGATTTTTATATGGTTGTACAAAAGGGTTTTGATCAGAGTAAACAACATTTTAAAATAAGTATTGGAGACTTTAATGCTAGAATTGGTAAACAAATGAAAGATGAAAGTGCTATAGGTAATTTTGGTTATGGTAATAGAAATTAGAGAGGACATAGACTTGTGGAGTTTGCAGAAAAAGAAAAACTTTATATTATGAATTCTTTTTTTGAGAAAAATGTTAAAAGGAAATGGACATGGAAGCATCCAAATGAAGGTACAGCAGAATTGGATTATAGTTTGATTAATAGGAAATACATATTTCAAGATTGTAATGTTTTTAATAAATTTAACACAGGAAGTGATCATCGATTAGTAAGGTGTAAGTTATGTGTTAATGTAAAACTAAAGAGACAAAAATTATTAAGAAAAACAATATTTACAGTTGATATTCCTAATCTTCAGAAACATTCTAATGAATTTAAATTAGAACTTAAAACTCGGTTTCAAGTATTAGTAGATTTTGAGCATGATTCAGATTTGAATGAAATTAATATGAAAATAACTGATACACTTTTAAAAACTGCAACAAAGATAGCTGGTAGAAAAAAGCAGCAATTGACCAATAAAATTTCTACTGAGACTAGAGAATTTATGAAGAAAAGAAGGAATATGAAGATATACAAAAATGATGCATTAAAAAGAATTGAATATCTCGAATTTTGTAAAATGGTGCGGAAAAGAGTTGAAAATGATATAAGAAAGTATAATTGTGAACTAGCAAGGAAAGCTGTAGAAGAAAATAAAAGTCTTAAGAATGTAAAACAACATTTTGGTATTGGTAGGTAATGTACATCTGCAATAAGAAAAAAAGATGGAATTGTTACTAAAAAGAGAGATGACATCATGAAATTGGTAGAAGATTTTTATCAAGAATTATATAGTAATAAAGAACAAGTACCTCTTATATCTATTACATCTTCCGAATTGCCCAGAATTTTAAATGAAAAAGTGAGACACGCAATTAAATGTATGAAGAAGGGAAAGGCTCCAGGTAATGATGAAATTATAATTGATATATTAAAAGAAGCAGGTGAAGAAATAGATAAAATTTTAGCAAAGCTATATACCAAATGTCTAAATGATAAAGATGTACCGGATGATTGGAAGAATGCAGTGATAATATTAATATTTAAAAAAGGTGATAAAGAAGATATTAGAAATTACAGACCTATCAGCCTTTTATCAGTTTTATATAAAATTTTTACCAAGATAAATTACAACTCGTCTACAGAGAACTTTGGATTTCCACCAACCAAGAGAACAAGCTGGATTTAAAAGTGGTTTTAGTACAGTAGATCATATGCAGATGTTGAGAGAAGTTATAGAAAGGACAAATGAATATGAGTTGTCATTATGTTTTGGATTTGTAGATTATGAAAAGGCATTTGATTCTATAAACATTTCTTCAGTGATTAAAGCATTGGATCATCAAGGTATAGATCCAGAATATTGTCGTATTTTGAAGAATATTTATAAAAATGCAACAGCAACAATTAGATTGCATAATGATACTAGGAAAGTCAAATTGAGAAAGTTGTAAGACAAGGTGACTCCATATCTCCAAAACTTTTTACAGCAGTGCTGCAAGAAGTATTTTGTGGATTAAAATGGGAAACTAAAGGAGTGAAAGTAAATGGAGATTATTTAAGTCATTTAGATTTCGCAGATGATGTAGTTGTTTTTGCAAATAATGCTTCAGAGCTGCAGGATATGTTGCAGGAATTATCAGATGAAAGTAGGAAAGTAGGACTAAAGATAAATGTTAAAAAGACTAAAGTAATGTTTAATCGATTTGCTCAAAATATGAAAATAAAGATTGATTATGATAAATTAGAAGTTAACAGTTACAAATACCTTGGTCAGATTATTAATACAGATGGAAACATAACGGAAGAAATTAATCATAGAATTAAACTTGGTTGGAGTGCTTTTGGTAGAAATAACTTGATACTAAAAGGAAATAAGCCTATGTGTTTGAAAAAAAAAAGGTTTTTAACAAATGTGTTTTACCAGTTCTTACTTATGGATCTGAGACTTGGACACTTAATACAAAAGCAATACAGAGACTTCAGACCACTCAAAGAAGTATGGAGAGATGTATGTTGGGAGTAACAAGAACAGATCGAAAACGCAATGTATGGGTAAGAGAACAAACAGGTGTTACTGACCTCATTGAAAAAATTAAAAGATTGAAGTGGAGTTGGGCTGGACATATTGCTAGAAGAAATGGTAATAGATGGACAATTGAAATTTTAAACTGTATTCCAAGAGATTATAAAAGACCCAGAAAGAGACCACATGTGAGATGGATGGATGAAATAAGAAAGTGTGCAGGGGTGATGTGGAGAAGAGAAACTGAAGATCGTAGAAGATGGATTAAACTTGGAGAGACCTTTCTCCTGCAGTGGATGTATAATGGTTGATAATGATGATGACGATGATGTGTGTGTGTGTGATAATGATCGACCAACTGATGAGTGTTGTTTCAGCACAAAATATGTATATTGGAGAACATTTATCTTTTTCATATGTATGTGGTTATGTGTATCGATTGCATAAGATAGACAGGATGACTAAAGGGACCTTGAAATCCTAGGTTCAAATCCCATTTATTTACATTTAGTTTAAAGTATATATGTTATACTTGTATTTAAAAATTACATAAAAATATTGCATGTATAACTAAAATACATACATTGAATATTTAAAAGATAAATTTTAGAAGGGAAAAAAAAAAAACATTTGTTTTTTTTTAATACATTGTACAGGCGTAAACCTGCATTTATATATATATATATATATATATATATATATATGCGGGATTCGAACTCAGACTTTTACACGACCCACTACTCTCAGTGCAATCTCATATTGCTCACCTACCTGATCACACACATGTTGGTGATTCATTATCTTTTCAACATGTGTGTGATCAGGTAGGTCGGCAATACGAGATGGCACTAAGAGTAGTGGGTTGTGTGGAAAGTCTGATTTCGAATCCTGCATTTGTTGTTTTTATAACTTTTACCAAATGGGTAAAAATATATATTTATTAACATCAATTGTTTGTGCATATAAACAACACACATTTCTCAGATACTTTTTTACTAACAAAAATTCATTGCAGAAGCATCTTTCAAGTTTCAAAGGCCCATTCCACGATTTATTTGATCAATCATCTTAACGCACATTTTAGTAAACATTTTTTTTATTTACTCAAATAAATATAATGGATTAGTATATTTTCCAACAGCTTTTGATTTCTACTAAGTTAAGCACATTCTGGAAGCTGGAAAATAAAACTCCAGTCATTGAAAAACATTTTCACTAATTTTATATCATTATTGAGAGAATTTTCTATTTCGGGAAATAATATATTCTAAGAACTCAAAACATTGCTATCAGTAGAGATGAATTTTTCACATTCTCTTCCCGGAAGATCACCAATTAATATATTATACAAAGTAAGAAAACTAAACATTGTAATAATCTTTTTTTATAAAATTTTATCCAATGTGATTATTGTCTAGTGTTACTTGAATTTTTAAAAATATTGGAGAACATTTTGGCAGCCAATTAATGCTTTTTTATATTTAAAAAGTTCAGAAACTTATAGAAAATAACTTTTCCAAACATAATCATTTCATGCTCTTATTCTGAAATACTTGATCAATATAATGGCATTTAAGGTACAAAGATAAGTTAATCAAAGTGATTATCTTGCGTTTAGATTTGAGATTGTTCTGCATACTCACTATAACATCAATAAGTTAATAACATGGTCAAATATCGTTTGTTTAAGACTGCTTAACTTCTGACTATGAATTTTCAACAGTAAAGATTTTATCATTGTTAGTTGATAAAAAGGAAACTTGTTTATAACGTATTTTCTTCAATTAAAACCAGTCGCCTTTGTTAGTTTAAATTGAATCATTTATTATCCTATATTCAACGTGATTCTGAAATGCTTCTAAAAATAAAAGATGAACATCTTGAACTGTCTATTGCATGACCTGTTTCCTGACTTAAAGAAGTGACTTCTTTATCTGGAATACCGCAAGGGATTATACAATCGAAACATGTAAAATCTATATTACACTTGATAGTTATTCCATGATCGTAACAAATCTGCTTGTATGGATACCTATGACCGCTATTTTATAATTACCAGCCTAGACTCCAGTATAAGGATTTGTTGTCGCTAAAACATGAGATTTTGAACATAACTAGACACCACTTTGTTCCTACTGATTTACATACCACCGAAGGCTTTTTTTTTAAAAAAAAAGATAAATTTTAAATAGGATAAACTACTAATTGTCCTGGGCCATGAAATGTTATTAAGCCATCTCTGTTTGTTTTAATGAAATCAGCTTTAACATTTTTAAATTGTAAGTCATCCAATTCTGTATAGACTTTAGTTTTAATTCCAATGGTATAAACGGGATAATGTTCAAGAAATAGCAAAACCTTATAGGTTGAATTCGGTTGAGATTTTAAAGCCTGCTAATGTTGTTGTACAATTGCATTTTGAATAGACAGAGCTTTTAGAAATGTAATTAACCCCAATATATGTTACATATACTATCAGATTACACATTGAATATTACATATATGTAATAACACAATTTATATTTAAAGAAAATAAAGGTTTGTTTTAATTCAAATTACTCTAACGTTCGAAGCAGAGATTTTGATGACATGCAGTCTTCTTTGTTGTTAGATAATTCACAACTATTGGAAACTATATTGTTTATGTGATTTTTTTCATTTAAATTTTAGGGAATTCATATACTTGATATTAATAAATGGTTTTTTTTTAATGGTTTATATATATATATATATATAAACAATTTTAAAACTATATATATATATATATATATATATATATAGTTTTAAAATTGTTAAAGCTTTGATTTGTAATACATTTTGAAATTGTTTCTGAAAGAATATTATTGAATAGTTTTCCCAAATATACTTTAGCTTTAAGTTATACATTTTTAGAAAGTTTTGAAGTATATTATCTTGTTCTGATATTTTTCATATTCATTTTCACCAATTACTATTGCTTTTATCAGTTTGATATTTGAGCAAGATTATAAAAATCTTGTACTCTAATAATGCTTTTTCTCATTCGTCAATACGTATTTTAAAGAGTCTCATATTTAAAATTGCAATCCCATTTGAAGGGGCTAACAATTTATAGTTGCCTTTACAATTTCCAAGCTTATATAATAATGACCAGGCATTTTGATTAAAACTTATGAATTTTTTTTAGATGGCTTGTGTACACTATTCTTTGGTGGCCTCATCTAATGAACTTATCAGCTTCTCAACAATTTTCATAGGCAAATTGTGTGGGTTTTATCCAGAATTGTTACTAGTTTGTTAAATTTCATATTAAAAGTAGGAATTGGAGAGTTTCTAGGAATATACTGTTCATAGTATCAGGTATAAAACTCTTTAAAGTCATTTTCAAACAGGATAAATCTTAACTATAGGAATATGAATTTTAAAAGTGATTAGATTATTTAGCCCCCCTTTAAAATATATCCAAGATAAGTCGTGTATCAATTACTATTTTTCTTGAAGGACAACATAAATCAAGAGTTGTCTTTATTTACCATCTTTTTCAATGGCATATTTCTTATTGTCAAATAATCATTCTTTATTCTTATACAAGCTGTTTTTCACAAAGCCACAAGCTAGAAACTAATCTGGGGATATTGGATGAGTATGCACTAAATAAGGATTTTATACACATATCTTCCAGCATCCATTGATTACTCTGGATTTTACTGAGTGGAGCTACTGTATGGAGAGTTTTGCCTCTAGATATTTATCATTGCTTGTCATCGAAGCTTACATATTGTTTAAATCCATTCAATCAAAAAATTGATAACTTGAGTACTATTCAGTTGCATGTTCACAAAAGATAATATGAGATCTGAATTTCTGGAAGTGATAGATAGAACCAATTTTTATAGTTGTTTATAAATACTGAAATAAAAATAAATTTATCCTAATGGCCATTGCAATATGACTTTCATTTATCATTACTCCAGTCTATAGTATTTACAATCTATGAATAATCAATAGATACCAATGAGTTCCTGAACTAATTTATCTAACCAAAACTCTTATTAGGGTAGTGAATAATCTAGGAGATTCAAAAAAATATGTATGTCTTTTATTTTAGCATAGAATAAACACACACACACACACATATATGGTAACCAAAAGGTTAGTCATCAGTAAAACGGCTCATGTTAGGAAGCCAAAAACTGTGACCGAAAAGTCTTACCTCGGATTGTAACAGGCTAAACTTAAATGATACAATATAAAGATGTTGCTACATAATCCAGTTTCGGCCAGAGTATACCATTCAGACCTATCACAGCATTACATAAAGGTATGTAAATTACCTAAAATTAATTATATGGCTCTTTTAATTAACTATTCTCTCTTATAAAACTGGATTTCAAAAGTACACTCCCGAATCTTAATTTGATTTATAACAATTCTTTTCGATGACTATATCTTAAAAAACTACACTCAGAAATTTAATTTATGATTTTATTTACTTGAGATTCCATGATCAACCATAGAGAAGTTGGTATAATTTCTAAAACTGCTAAAGATTATATGGTAAATACAAGCCATTTGACAAGGTAGTAATAATTATAATCAGCTTCATAATATGGCTGGCTGTAGCTCAGATATAAACGTTTTAATTACAGAAATGCTTTATAGGTATATGCTTTGCAGTACAAGGTACGAAGCAGGAACTTTAAGTTCTTTCTTCATGAACTTAAATATCACATCAAATCATAGCAACAATACTTCTTATTATATTAATTAATCCTTTTTTATATAAAAAAACTTTATTCTTTGTACAATGCTTACATAACAACCATCAACACCAACAGTTAAGATTGCCCCTGTAATCTTCTTCAGAACTTTTAAAAAAACTTCTTTATCTTTCAGTTCTTATTATAATAGGAAAAACATCAGTTATAGTATTAGAAAATAGATTCACTTGTTATACTGACTAGCATATTTATTTATTCATTTCAATATAAATAATAGATTCTGGATTATGTTCCAGAAGTAACAAGCAAAGTGGAGGTGATATAGAAGGTAAATGTGATTTTATTATATGTTGCCCATCACAAATTGCCCAATAATAAAAGTGTTAACATATTTTCTGAATATTTTAGTAGCATTGCACACCTAATCAGGGATAATATGTGTTCCAATATTTATGATCTGCATTGGATTATCTGGCTTTATGTGTGACAAATAGCAATGACACAGATAGGTTTAAATTATATAATCAACATTTATTTATGATTCAATAAACATTAGAATAATAATTAGTTGAAATATTATTCATAAAATTAAATAAACAAAAATAAATTCCAAAAAATACACATTACTATAATAAAATCAATTTTGTTTCAAACATATATTACCATTAAGTGTTCTCCGCGACATAAACTTTCATAATTTTCCCATTCATTCCCGAAATCAATTAACGGTCCGTCATCTGACTTGTCCAGTTTTAATCTTGAATAATATTTGGGATTATCAAGATTTTCAATTTCTTCTTGTAATTCTCCTGCCATATAATTTTCAGGATCTGATATATGTATATATTAATACACATTAAACATCTAATAAATGTAAATAATACACAAACATAATTTATTTCGTTATTATAGAGAAAGAATTTAAAATAAAAAAATTTAAGAAAAATTATATTACAATATAAATTGTAATACATTAAAGATCAGCTTTTCAAGCTATTGTGCAAGCGCTTTTTTACGAGTGTTAATAATAAATGAATACTTTCATTCCCAACACAAGATATAGTATTTATGAAAGAATAAAATGAATCACTTATTCTTTCAAACCCAAATGCTTGTATATGGGCAAATATTAAGTACTGGAAATGAAAACATGAGGATAGACTACTCACTTTAAATTACTGTTTATGATGTTTGAATGAATGACGTCAATGAAATTATCTAGAATTTACTAAACGTCACTCTCAAATGAAACTTAAACATATGTAAATAAGCATTTATTTTATAGCACTGTGTTTATATATTGTAATACATTAAAGATTGGCCTTTCAAGCTATTGTGCAAGTGCTTTTAACACAAGATATAGTATTTATGAAAGAATAAAATGAATCACTTGCACAATAGCTTGAAAGGCTGATCTTTAATGTATTACAATTTATAAACACAGCACTATAAAATAAATGCTTATTTACATATGTTTAAGTTTCATTTGAGATTGATGTTTAGTAAATTCTTGATAATTTCATTGATGTCATTCATTCTAACATCATAAACAATAATTTAAAGTGAATTGTCTATCCTCACACTTTCATTTCCAGTACTTAAGATTTGCCCATATATAAGAATTTGGGTTTGAAAGAATAAGTGATTCATTTTATTCTTTCATAAATACTATATCTTGTGTTGGGAATAAAAGTATTCATTTATTATTAACACTCGTAAAAAAGCACTTGCACAATAGCTTGAAAGGCTGATCTTTAATGTATTACAATTTATAAACACAGCACTATAAAATAAATGCTTATTACAATATAAAATATTTTGAAAAATAAATTCTAGCTAATAAATATTTACAATATATTTTTCAATTGTTTTAAATATATAAAATTAAAATATTTTTTAAAGTATTGTCAGAATTAATTAAAAATTTCATATTTAAAAGAATATTTTTAAAAATTATATTATAAAATATTAATTTCTTAATAATTAAATATATATAAACATTTAAAATAGACTTATAAAAGAAGATTTTTTTTTCATAATTTTTGATTAAATTTTATTAAATTAGGGTTTATTCATTACATTTTTAGTAAATTGTAATTATTAAACAGACAATCCATCAGTAACATGATCTGTTCAATCATATTACTAGCTGTACAATATTTTATAGAGGATGCAGGAAACACTCAAACTAAGGCACAAGATAGAGACTTTGAAAAGATAACAAAGGTTTGTTTTATTTTTGTACCTAAATTCAATTATATAGGCCAACCTAAAGCATTTTGAAATGAGTGTGTGAAGATCTTATCTGCATCACTTTACTTCCATTACATTTATTTTTATTAAACTCTGAAAAATTTTTGAATTTACAGCTGGTTTATGTTAGATGATATTAGAATAAATGAAATTTATGATCATACCCTGACACAAAATAAATATCAAGCATTTATGTTGTTATATTCCTTACTGCATCTCTCATACCAGCACTACATTGCAGAAAATGACCTCACTTTGGCACCATGAATGAATTTAGTGAACAACCTTAACTCATCAGATTATTTGAGATATCAAATTTCTGAATCTCTTGAGAGCAAACACACATGCATATACAATGTGCACATATTTAGAGTAATATTTATTTAGACATATAGCTTCATAATCATTATTAAACAAATTATAGAAATTCTCATTAGTGGTATATTTATTAAGGACTTTACTAAAACATTTGTGCAGTGCAGTAGAATGATAATTTAAATTTTATGTCTTAAATTTATTGCTATGTGGCTATGACTTTAATATTTTTGCAATCATTTGATAAAAAAATTGACATAGATGTGGATTTATTAAATAAAAACAAAATCTGAATGTAAAGAACTTAATGCAAATTACTTGAAAGTGATGCTAATAAGTTGTTTATTGTTCTCAAGCAGTAAAAGTGTTTGCAAAAGAACTCTTTTGTTTAACTTTTAAAACGAAGCTGCATACTATCCATAATTTGTTACTAAAATGTTTATGATAATTTTTATAAACGACTTTGTAAAATGTCTAGTAAGTATATAATTTAGATTTATTTTATTGACAAAAAACACTTCTCTATACATTCAGGGTGAATGTTGTTTTTTGTCAATTCTTATTATTTTTATAAAATCTGACATTTTCCATTATTACACCTGCTGGAAGTTTTTGAAAGTGCTCAACATCTTTATTTTATAGAATAACTCAATAGATTGGACTTAGTGTTTTTAATTTAATTTTAAAAATGAAATATGTTTTAAAAAATCAAATTTAAATTTTACAAAAATGAGTTCTAAATATGAACAAAGAACATACTTATATCAACAATAGTTATACATCATTGTGAAAGTAAACTCTCTCAGAAAACTACACAAAATCAATTTTATTTAAAATTATTTTTTTAAATGTGGCAGACAAATGTCTATATATCTATCAAATTCTGTTGGAAAATCTGATATTTGCTTTATAATTATTACAATATTAAAAAAGACTTTAATACCATTTCATTTCTCACAGATAATGTTTACTTATGTTATGATAAAGTTTATTTCTAAAAATAAAAGTTAAATGAATAAATTAAAAATATTCATGGATTTCTTTTTGTTTTAAATAATTATCAACCAATTAGTAAAATCATATTCATTAACATTTTCATCAGTTTGGGATTTAAAAAAGGTGGAAAAAAATAATTAATTAAAATTTGAAGAAATGCACAAATCCAAAAAAGGCAAGGATTCATAGATTTTGGATTAATTAAAGTATATATACTTCACAAGATTTCATGATACAAATATATATATATATATATATATATATATATTTGTATCATGAAATATATCTAAAAGGTACAATATATATATATATATATATATATTGTACCTTTTTGTTTAGGTTAGCATGGATTATTTCCAACAATTTACTAGAAAATTTTAAATTTTAAAGTTAAGTAAGAGATGATGTATGTTATGTGTTGATGATCTTTGAATAACTTAGTTAAAGCAAGTAAAATAATTGATGTATAATATTGTGTTGGTATTTGTAAGAAAGTAGTTAGCTAAAAAATCATTATAAGAATGTATGATTGGTAGAACTGGCTAGAATAAATATTGATTTAATAAGTCTTATAGATAAATTATTAAGGTAAATTTTCAAAGTAACATTTAAAGTTAAATGAATGGATTATTTAATAATAATAATTGTATTTAATGGTTATATGTTAAATTATTTAATTAAAAATAATAATGTAGGAGAAAAGTGTATTCTTGGTCTTATAACGTTAAAATACTTATTTTAAAATTGTGCTATGATATTGACTTATGTAATATTTTATAAATTAAAATATTTATTTTAGTTTTCTTTAAATTATTAGCATCTCATTTAGCTTTATAAATCATGTGACACACACACCTGTATTTGAAAATAAAATAATATTATCTGTTATAAATGTTAAATTGGATTTTTTAAAGTGAATATAATAAATAAAATCAGATTTATGTTTTTTGTTGAAAATAAATACGTTTTGTTTAAAATAAAGGTAGAAATGGTAATAAATATTAAAATATGATTTTTAAAAGTTATTTTGAAGTACTTATTGAGTGTAAATAAAATGTGAAAATTAATTAGGAATTGAATAATATAATAAAAATAAATATTTAATAAATTAGTATTAGTTTTAAATTTAACCTGACATTCGATTCCTGGAATTGTGAACCAAGCATTGTTGAAATTGACTAATGAAAACGTGTATTTTGGACAGCTATAAAAGAGCTGTGCAGGAATTCCAGGGTCACTGTTATCCTATTATACCATGATACCATAGTCAGGGTTTCTACAACCTCAGTAAATTAATTAATAGCTTAATAGTCAATTTTATCATTTTTTAAAAATTCTAAAAGTACAGTAATTTGTTATTATAAGATCGTGATATGGAAACAAGTGACTAAAATTAAATTATTCCTTGCTAGCTGATCTATTTTTATTCAATTTATCATCAACTTAGACATGGAGGAGTTATCAGTGAACTTAAATTTATGTAGGAAAATATCAAATTATTATTGTTTTACTAGGCACATAATTTTGCCTATGTTAAGCATTCATGCTGACATAATAGTCAATTTAATAGACATAACTTTATGGAAAAGATTTAAATATGCTCATCAGAAAGAACAAGGAAAATATGAAATTTTTATTCTGAAAGCTATTTTAAAATAGAATAGTTTTTTTTTTTAAAAAAAAATGTTGATGTGAAATAACCATTATTTAAGACGTTAAAATATTTCTTTGTAAAGAAATATTGAAATTGATTTTGAAAAATATGAGTTTTAAGAAAGTTAAAAAAATGAAGATTATTAGCATAATAATTAATATTACATTGGAAAAATCTTCAAAATAATAATTAATTATATGCTGGACATATAGAATATATTCGGAAAAATATTTATAAGAATATTTAAAACTACAATAATACGTACTATTAAATGCCGTGTTGTACTCAAAAACATTGTCCTATAGGAAATTGAACTGAAAGAAGTGAAGTTTTTAGAAAATATATGTCGTAATAGAGGATTAAAAAATGCATTTAATAATTACTGTCGAATATAAAAGAAGAACCTGAACTATTTGTATGGCAATAGGAGATTTCAGAAGTCGACTTATTTTTGTTTATTTTCTTTATTCTTAAAAGAATCGTCGTTGGACAAGCCGTAAAAGAGAAATTATAGGAGCATGTGTAGTTTTGTTTGCGTTAAAAGAAGATGTTTTTGTCAACAAATGCTGCAGAAGGAAAGGACATTTCTATAAAGAACTTTATTGGAATTTTTGTAAATATGAACTTTAAATTTTATTTTTACTAACTTTTCATAATATTTAAAAGTAGAAAAATGTAGGAACATAAAAACACCAAATTATTTACTACCTTAGAAATTAGTTATTATAAAATAAAACAAAAAAAAGTATTTAATAATTTTTTAAAAAAAATTAATATTTTAAAGTATGATATGGAATGAGTGATATTTAAATAATGTTTTATTTAGTTCGTGATCCAGAGATATTAATGGAATAATCGACAAGGAATACACATTATTGATGGTAACAATTATAAAAGTATTGATCATTTTCTTATGTATTTTATTATTGTATATTTTAGTGTGGATGTATGAAATGATTATTAAAAAAAACACATTACATACACATATTTTTTTAAATTTATTTATTCAACGTTAAGGATTACGCATACTTTTAATAATATTATAAGTACATTTTAATATAAGGGAAATATAAGTATATGATTCTATTATAATGAAATTTGATGTTTAGTTTAAGTGATCAAAATAATAAACCGGGATATCGATACTGATTGTTTGTATTTATGTGTAAATTTACTAATGGATAAAATAATTTTTCTTATTGATTGGTTAGATAGTTATTTCAAACATGCATTTATTTATTATTGTAAGAATGTAAGAATAGATTTTAGCGATGTAAGCTTGGTATTAAGTTAAATGGAACTAAGATAATGTTTTTAGGTAAGATTTGTTTATATTGGAATAAGTATAGATGATAGTGATTATTGTGCACGTATAGATCACTTAGCCCTATAACTTGTATTTGTTCATGGTAATGTTATTTTTTGCATGTTGAAGTTATAATGTTCCATAGAGCTGAATAGATAGCTTGGACATTATGTTTATTGGTAAAGGTGATGAACTAAAATAGTCATACCTTATTTATGATACACTGTGACCATGATGGTTATTTAATAGAAGTGCTATTAAATTAAAATCTGATTTATTCCATATACTTACGTGTATTTACTATCAATATTGCTTGAATGGTATCGTAAAGGCTAGTATTTTAAAATATGAAATGATTAATAAGTTTAAAATGCAGAATTGTTATTAAAGAAGATAAGATGGGTTATATTGTTTAAAAGTAAAGATATGATTGAGGGTAGAGAATACAAGATTGTAACTTGTTAATAAAGAATCATAGACTTTTATGTTTGGGACTTATTATTATTTATTACAAATAAATAAATGATGAATGAAATATGTTTTATAAAAAATATTATTTAATCATTAAGTTTTGAAGAAATTCAATGTTAATGCATATTTTTACAAGTAAAAGAAATATACATAAATCATACTTGAAGAATGCAAGTGATCATAATTTTATATTATTATTATTATTTTATAATAATACACATCAATGCTTACATTTATTTGACATCATATTGAGGAATAATAAGCATTTAAATTAATGGGTATATTATTAATTAATATTATTTACACTATGAGTAAGTTAAGAATAATCATAAGATATAGTAAAAGTGTTTTTAAAACTAAATAATAAAAGATAAATTCAAAGTGAATTAATAATTTAAATAATACTTTTGTAATGTAATAATTTTTAAAATTAATGGAGGCCATAAAGATGTTATGGTAATATTTCAGTAATAAGAATTTGATGAAGCAATCTTTTTGTATCTAATATTTTTATGTAATTCATTTTTTTTTTGTAAAATTAACTAAAAGAGAGTAAGACAAAGTGCATGCATATTGTACATACTGTATATAATTTATTGTTAAAGTGTATTAATAAATTTGTTAAGTTTTGTTATAAATCTTGGTGTCGACTCAATTTCTTCACATCACAATTACATAATCACAGATAATTATAATCAAGAAATAATATTTGCACATCATAAATAAAATTGTTACTTAAGATTTATAATGTTTTTATTGATATGTTTTATTTAAGAAGTTTCATTTATTGTAATATTTTGATGGTCATGAAAGAATTATCAAAGATTTACATTAAATTATATTATTAATGATTGCCACATATTCTCATATTATACTATTATATCATACATATTTACTTAAGATGCCATATGGATAATAGAAAATTATATTATTATTATTATTATTATTATTATTATTATTATTATTATTATTATTATTATTATTATTATTATTATTATTATTATTATTATTATTATTATTATTATTATTATGTGATATACATGAACAATATTATAAGTAGAAAGATAAGAGAGTAAATTATAGATTAAAGATTAGTATTACTATTTTGTTATTATTAATATTATTTAGTTGTAGTTAGGAATGATATTAAATCCCTTATCGTACTTGATTACAGAAATTATAATTAGTTTTAGAAATAATTTAAGAGAACCTGAGATAATTTGAGTTAAATCAATTTTATGAAGATAGATTAATTTATTAAGAGTCATTTACTTAATTAATTTTGATTAAAGACGTAAGAGTATTATAAATGTAATATTTAAGTAATAGGAGTAGGGATAGTATTCTTATACCATTAAGGTGATATCCAGTGGGATATTGGCTGAATGTATTCGCTCTGCCACTTGTAAACTCACTTCATAGTCTCATGATTTGATTAGATAGTCATTTATTTAATTTTATAATACAGAACTATCTTATTATTTATTAGTTAAGCTAATTTGATAGTTAATATTATTAAAGAATATTGTTATTGTTGATTTAGATGCATTTTAGATGAACATAATTATTTATCTGAGCTAGACCCATTTATTATAATTACATTTTTCCTGGAAGTGAGGGTACAATATATATGCAACAAACTGAAAAATAAATCATGAATATATTTTAATTTAATTTTTAAGAAGAAAAATCGTTTATTATATTGAACAAAACATAAATAAAATAAATAATGTAAAAACTAAACTTCGTATTACATTGCTTAATATAATCATTTACTTTGTTTTGTATTATGAAAGTAATCGGTTTCCTTATGTCACAAAACCAAAGAAAAGGATAACAAATAAAGTAAAAAACAACAAAGAAAACATTGAGAGATCAAAAAATAATTAAATTTGGAATACTAAGGAAATTTTGCCATAAAAGCATTGATGATCAAGAGGTCAGCGACAGCTGCTTTACAAGCAGTTGTCCCGGGTTAGCGGGTTCGCTTCCCGGCTGATGATATGACACATGAAAAAAAAAAGTAGATAGAAAAAGATTTGGAAACATTGATAACTCACCCAGTTTTAAAAGAAGATCAATTATTTTATTGGCTTCTGTTATATTATGATTCTGAAATAGATTACAAATATATATAATAATATCCAGTATTAAGTCAGTATTAAACTATTATTTACTTTATATATATAAATAACAGATAGTTGATTATATATATATATATTATTTACTTTATATATATAAATAACAGATAGTTGATTATATATATATATATAATCAATTATCTGTTATTTATCTCTACTTCTAGCTATTTACCTATCGGCCCTCTATCCATTCTACTATCTATCTATCGATGAACATATGTGTCTATTTGAGGTCTATCTATTTAGGTATCTATTGATCTATCTATTTAGCTTTTCATTTATATATATTCATTTATCAATATATCTTTATATCAAGCAATTTTTCTATCTTTGTACAGATGTAATTACTTCTTTTCACATATCTAATAGCCTCGAATGTATTTGTATTTCCACAAAAATATCTAACTGACTCTCTGAAACTGTCCCTCTCTTATCCATTTATCCATTTATTTATCTGTATAGATTTATAACTATCTACTTACTTACATATCTATTCTGTATACCTAATTTTTTTATATAACTTCCTAGCTGTCTATATTACTAACTACTTATCTACTATCACTTTATATATCTGTTTATCTATATATTTCTTAGTGGATAAACTGGCTATCTATATCTCCCTACATCTATCTATCCTTTTATTTATATATCCACATATCTATATGTCTTCTACATATGTACCTGTATGTTTATTATTCTATCATGCTATACTAGCTATCAATTCCTCTCTATATACCAACCATAAATATCTCTGACTACAAAATTGCCTGTTTGCACGCCTACCTGTCTGCCTCTCAATCTATCTAACTATTTGCTATATTTATCTATCTCTATTTCTATTTACTATCCACTATCTGTCTTTCTTTCTACATATGTATCTAAATAACTATCTATCTATCTATCTATCTATCTATCTATCTATCTATCTATCTATCTATCTATCTATCTATCTATCTATCTATCTATCTATCTATCTATCTATCTATCTATCTATCTATCTATCTATCTATCTATCCATCCATCTATCTATCCACCCATCTATCTATCCATCCATCTATCTATCCATCTATCCATCCATATATCCATCCATCTATCCATCCATCTATCCATCTATCCATCCATCTATCCATCTATCTATCTACCTACCTATCTATCTATCTATCTATCTATCTATCTATCTATCTATCTATCTATCTATCTATCTATCTATCTATCTATCTGTCTATCTGTCTGTCTATCTATCTGTCTGTCTATCTGTCTGTCTGTCTATCTGTCAGTCTGTCAGTCTGTCTGTCTGTCTATCTATCTATCTATCTATCTATCTATCTATCTATCTATCTATCTATCTATCTATCTATCTATCTATCTATCTATCTATCTATCTATCTATCTATCTATCTATCTATCTATCTATCTATCTATCTATCTATCTATCTATCTATCTATCTATCTATCTATCTATCTATCTATCTATCTATCTATCTATCTATCTATCTATCTATCTATCTATCTATCTATCTATCTATCTATCTATCTATCTATCTACTAACATATTTTTCTGAATATCTATGTATATATTTATTTCAAAGTACTTTATATATATATTTCATTGTAAAATTAATTTATAATTAATAAAAATATTTAATGTATTAATATAATTTTAGGTACTAACAGTTATAGTGAGACTAATATTCTCTGATTTATTTCTATTTTTTTTAATTCTCTGTAAAATATATGCATCTATTTATCCAACTTCGGTAATTTAATAAACCAAGTTATAAAAATAAGAGAAGTGAGTACAGAAAAGCAGCACTATCTAATCATCATCACAATTGCCATTTACGAGTTTATTAATTAATCATATATAATTTCGAATATAAGATAAAACGCTTCTAATAACATCCAATCATCTTTCTTTTTCTACATTGTCTAACTAAAGGAGTAAACCTATTTTATTTATGCAATGTTTATAATTCAATCCTACAAAAATGTAGTGTTAAGTATAAAAATATATTTATCAGCATTTTTGTTGAAAGAATTTCAAAAAAATTAAATTCAGTGAAAAACAAATTACGTTTAAAATTAAAAAAAACAAAAACAAACGTTTTTAGTGTCGAAAGTTTTTTTTTCTAAAAAAAGAAATTCACGTATATGATGCTGAACCTATAATTGAAAACTTTAAATTTATAAAAGACTTAAATCCTTTTAAATTATATAATACTATTAAACAAACAGATATAGTTTTTTTATAAATCAGTAATAATTATATCACAAAAATATATTTGTTATATTTTACGACTATTTGTAAGCAATTTATTATACTCACTCACAAACACAAAAGTCTTTTAATAATCTATAAATTTAAAACATAATGGCAATTCCACTATACCAATTTTTTTAAAAGCCTGATAAAAAACTTAAAATATATAATTCGCATTACTACTGAATTAATTTCAATTATTTTCATATATCTTTATCATTTAGGCATTTGTCCTATAGCTTTGCCATCAATTTATCTATTTCTTTATATACTCCTTTTAAAATATAAATAATAAATCCGTAATTTCTTAATGCATTCTCTTTCTTCATAGATTTAATCGCACGTGTTATCCTTTCTTTAAAAATACTTGACTATTTAGATAGTGTAGATATTGCGTAAGATATTTTATTTTTTTGGTCTTTATTATTATATCATTTATATAATTCATTCGCATAGTTTATAAGGACATATTTCTTTTTATTACCGTAACAAGCACGCAATACCAAAATGTTATTTTTCACTACTGAGATTTCGATTCTCTTTTATACTTTTATTTTTTAATTCACAATTAGATCTTTATATCGTTACTCTTTTTATTATCATTTTTACAAAATTCTAGATATTCAATTTTTTTCTAATTGTTAGCTTTCTGCTTTTTTCATCATGAATTGGCCTCTCATTAAAAATTTACTGGTCAGTTGCTGCTTTGTTGTGACAGCTACCTTTAATAATGTATCATTTACCTTCCTATTGTTTTCATTCGTGATCTGATTAATCTTCCAAGGTCTGTTAATATTTTAAAACCATTTACACTATCTAATTTAAATTCAATGGACTGTTTCTTAAGATTAGAAAATCAACCGTGAGTACTGCATTTCTTAATAGTTTTTTCTTACTATAGATTTATATTAACACTTATCTTGCATCTCATTATAGCTGATCAATCCTTGTTTTGAATCTCTTAAGACATTAATATATTTAATTTTATATTTTATATCAGTAAAACTATTTTCCATACTGCTTTCAACTTCATATGGATATATTAAGGTCCATTTCTATTTTTAATACTTTGTTTAAAAAATAATATAGTTTTGTTTTCGTCTGGAAAACCAGAAGTTTGTGCTCTCTTTCATTTCTGTTATCATGCTCAAATTTATCCTCAGTAGTTTTATTTTCAAATCGTTCTTCAATTTTAGCATTAAACACTTTCATGGGAATTTTAAAATATTTGATGAAATGCCCATATAAAAATCATGTCTTTTTTAAAAAATGAAAGCTTGTTTGCACATAAATCTGAATTATTTAGTTTTTTATATTAAACATAAGTGTGTCTCACATATCATATAATGAATCCCATTCCACTTATGCTTCGAATATTTATGGTTCTATAATAAACTACATGTTCACATTTCTTTTTCACATTTTCTATTAGTTTACGTAATTCCCAGAAAATCCCTTTTAATAATAATCAGATCTTATTTCATTTGAAAGTGATCTGCAGGTGAACTATTCACTGTGGGTCCTTAGGTATAACGTCACATTTGGTAAAATGTCAGGGAATCTACTTAGTGATTTGTTAGATATTATCAGAACATTAAAAGCAAGAGACTGCAAAGTTTTCTTTGACAAAACCATGGCAGTACATGGAAGTTATTAAATATTCCTGTATCTCAACCATCCACAGCAAATTTGTAAAATCATCCTTACATAACAATTAGATATTTTTTTTATTAATTTGTCTTTCGATTGTGGCCTAATGCTAATTATATTGGTCATATCTTGTCACCTAAGTTACAAATTAGAATGTACCTATTTTTTTTATTGGAAGACTAAAGTTCATCATTGAATAAAAAAAGTGATCTCCAGTTGTAAATACTGTGAGGACAAGATCATTTATTTTCAGCCTATATAAAAAGATATCTCATCAAACGTTCTGCTGCATATTTCCATACTACTTTGTGAATTAAAAGGGCAAACTAAAGTTATATATATGGAGATTATTTAAATCATCTTGGATTGGAAGATGATGAGGTTGTTTTTGCAAATAATTTGACAATTGTCGGAAATGTTGCAAGAGTTATTAGATTAAAGTAAAAATAAAAATAGTCCTAATGATAAATGTTAATGTTCAATGTATTTTTTTAGAAAAAGAAAACAATGATTGAAAATCATGAATTTAAAGCAATGAATGACTAATAGGAATACCTTGGTTAGATTACCTATACTGAAGAAAGCATAATTAAAATGAAATTAAAGACAAAAGTAAACTTGGCTGAAGTAATTTTGTTAGATAGATATTAAAAGGAAATACAGTTATATCTTTGAAAAGCTTTCCACTTATTACATATGGATCTAAGACTTAAACACTTAACCAAAAAAAACAAAAACAAAAGAGACTTCACTTTAATCAATGCAAAAAGTGGTCATAAACGAAATTATATAAGTGAAAGAACAATCATATAGCATTGACATTATCTTAAGTGTAAATGTACTTGGAATATTTAAATAAAGTTAAATTATTCCAAAGATATTTGATACTTATATTAAATGAAGGAAATAGTCCAATATATAAAGACAATTATTTTATGTATATGGAGTTTTCCTTGCCTAAGAAATCCTTGGTCAAGTTCAATATAAATCTCCTTTTAATAAATTCTTGCATTATTCATTAGTTTTATAATTCCAAATCAAAGAAGATGTAAAATAGGCAAAATCGGTTATGGCTCTCTAATAAGTCATTTAATGGCTGAATAATTATTGAAATATTACATGCACGCACATACATATATAGACACAGAGATAATATAAATATTTTATAACTTCTTCCATAAAACTAAAATGAAAATACCACTATATGGCATTCTGCCAAATACTGTAAAAGTAATTCCTCGTTGTTTCCACTAATTCTGTTATTAGTGTTAGTGTTTCTCTTCAATGCTTCTTCAAGCCAAGGAATTGCACTTAAAAATTTCTGTGTAAGAAAAAGCTGTCTTCCCATTTCAAAGCAATCATCAGCTACAAATAATAATAATAATAATAATAATAATAATAATAATAATAATAATAATAATAATAATAATAATAATAATAATAATAATAATAATAATAATAATAATAATGATGATGATGATGATGATGATGATGATGATGATGATAATTATAATAATTAACAAAGTAAAAATATATTTTTCCTATTTATAATATATATATACTTATTTTTAAAAATATTATAGCTAACTACTGAGAAAACTTATAACAAACAATATCATAACAATTTTTATCATCATTGTAATGTAAAAAAATACAAAAAACATTATTAACAACAAATAAAATTCTATATAATTGAAATTAATGATTCTTTCATTAATCATAGTTTTGCATTTTTTAAAAAACCCAAGTGATTATTTAAAATAAAATTTCCATTATTTATTTATTTTTAAAGAAATCTTTACTCTTTATTTCATTAATACAAATTTCTAATTATTCTTACTAATATGACTCTATTAATAAAATAGTATTTCAAATTTTCAAATATAAAAAAGAGTAGTATATTGAAATATGTGTGATCAGAACTATAGCCTTTAATTATTGTGATAAATATTATGTATCAAAGAAAAATTTTGTTCAATAAAAATCAGTTATATGAAGTTTAAATCATATAGATCTGATGGTGAGAGAAAATCGATGAAAGATTACACATTAAGAAATGGGGTTTTACATTATTGTTATACTAATCAATCGTTTTAAAGTTAATTAAGGAGAAAAAGTCTATATAAATATAGGGTGTTTAAGTCCTTCCATTGTTGTAACAACCATCAAAGAATTATCATATCTTATTATGGTTTCAGATGTTGTTTCGTTAGGGGCAAGAGGGTTTAAACATTGTAGAATAAAACAGAGTAAATTTATTATAAAATTAAGCAAAGTTCTGGTATTCAAAATATTAGCAGACTTCATTTCACATAAACTCAAGCATAAATAGTCAATAAAATGAAAATTAATTATAGTTCTAGCAATATAATATTTATACTTCTTTGATAATTTCTGTTGCTAAAGAGCAGTCTATGAAATAATCAGTTTAATATTTTTTAACGCATACATTTGGGAGATACTGTAGTAAGATGGTTGAATTAAAGCATAATACCCAACAGAGAACTCTCTAGCCATTCATGATTTAAAATTAACAAATTACATGATTAATAAATGATTACATTAGAAAATAATAGAAACAAGTAAATAAGTTTTAACATGAGGTCAGTTGCTTTTATATGATAAATCAGGTGATAGAAAGAAAAAAATGACTGAGATATTTATAGCATTAATTAACAATATCAATTTGGCCTCTAATTAATTGTCAAGGAAAAATTCTAAAAAAAACTTTAAAAAAAGTATCTGGATTTTTCAGACATAAGAATTTTAATAAACTGTATTACTTAGTAATAAATTAAAATACAACTATTACCATACATTTAATTAAACATATATTTTTAAAGTTCTCAAAATTAAAGTAATGTTTATTAAAAAAATAATACATATTTTTAAACAAAACATTACAAAATGAATTGTTTTAAATATTAATTTCCTTAAACAATGAAATCAAATTATAATCAATGCATTTACAAGTTTTACTTTAGTCAAAGTAAAATACACCCATGCATACAGATTTATATGACTGAGATATTTATAGCATTAATTAACAATATCAATTTGGCCTCTAATTAATTGTCAAGGAAAAATTCTAAAAAAAACTTTAAAAAAAGTATCTGGATTTTTCAGACATAAGAATTTTAATAAACTGTATTACTTAGTAATAAATTAAAATACAACTATTACCATACATTTAATTAAACATATATTTTTAAAGTTCTCAAAATTAAAGTAATGTTTATTAAAAAAATAATACATATTTTTAAACAAAACATTACAAAATGAATTGTTTTAAATATTAATTTCCTTAAACAATGAAATCAAATTATAATCAATGTATTTACAAGTTTTACTTTAGTCAAAGTAAAATACACCCATGCATACAGATTTATATGATTCAAATTAATAATTAGAACTGTTTTACTGAATTATTGCTAACTATTATCAGTGTAAAAGATTATAAAATGTGATTAAACTATTTAAAATGTTTATTTTAAAGCAACTTAAGCTAAAGATAAATTATACATTAGTAAGAATATTAAAACTTGGGTTTTAAAATGATTATAATTAAAAAGTTAGCTACATTGCTACTTTAAAATTAATTAAGCTCATTTTATTTAAACATTTTATAAATAAATAACTTATAAAAACAGTTTTGCAACTCAATAACATGACTTATTAAATGACTTATTATGCCTAATATGCAAATTAACTAATTTGAAAGGATATATATTCAGTATTTTAACTTAAGACACAGACATAGTTCTGAATGCAAAACTTAAAGTTACAATATATATTAAGGTAAAAAAAATATGGGCAATAGTTATAAATAAATATCCAGTTTTATCCATGTATAATTTATTATAGTAATCATTTATCCTGATGATTTATCTGAGTCATACCAGCCATCAACTTGTGAATAAAGATTTTAAAAATAGTTGTTGAGATATTGTAAACATTGATGCAATTTCTACCAAATAAAAACAGATATAAAAAAGTATTTGAATTTATGGGTTTTTAAAACAAATCATTTAAATAAAATATATTTTACATGTATCATCACATTTGCTGGTATTGCCTGACTATATAACAATCTTAATGGATTTTATTTTTTTATATTGTTGGAGAAAATTATATCTGCATAATATTCTGATGTCAAATAATTCAATACTATGATCTGTAATACATAACATAGTGTGAGAATGAGCATTATAATGAGTGCTTGTTAATTGTGTTAACATACTCACCTCTTCTAATGCAATCACTGATTATCCTTACATAAGAAGCTCTTTATATGCCAGGATAAAATTTTATAAACTCCATGATATTCAAGAAGCATATAGACATTAGGATTTGAGAGAGCATTACTAATGGATTAGTAAGTAGTATATACTATATTTATATTATAACATTTTAATATTCCCAATATTGTCTATATTTTTTATATAAGGAATAGAAATTTTAATACTTGTGGTATCTTGTTTTTACTTCTTATTTTGATATTTTAGGACATGAAGTAAGAGTTGGTGTATAGTTGTATTATTATAAACTCCAGACCATAAGTCTACTTACTATATTTTATTCTTCTAAATATGATTTATCTGAAATGTTAATTGCTTTAGTGAAAAGTTTTCATCTCATCTTCTTCCAGCTCATATCTTTTAAGCATCACTCATTTTGCATGCTATGTATACATGTCATAATATTAATTTCTCTAACAACAGATTCCTATCCAGATGTAATACTCTCCAACGATGTAACATAAGCTATTAATTTCCTTTAAAAGGTTAGATTGTATGAACAAATGTGATGATGTATGATAGTACGTTTAAAATACCTTCTACTTGGAAATAAATTTTAAAACCATTAATCTAAATAGTTTACGATTTTTATTATTTCTATCTGATTATTATTGATAGTAATTTTAATCGTATTGCACATCAATGTTTACAGGTCTGTGTGAATACTAATTTATATATATAAATACACACACACACACGCACACATATATAAAGGGATTCCACCTTTATTGTTAAAAGGAAGTTGCCTTGATAACAGTTTGAAATTGTTGATTGTTATCTATATTGGGATTGTCTAAGTGTATGACTGGTATCTAAAAGTTATATATATATATATATATATATATATATATATATATATATAGTTTCGAAAAAAAGTTATATATATATATATATATATATGTGTGTGTGTTACTACAATAAATTATACACAGGTAAAACAGATTTATACACCCTTAGCATATGAATGTATATTTTATTCTGGTTTTATGCTTACAATAATAAATGATAAATAAGAATAGTTATACCTGACATTTCTTTGACATTTATAATTGTGTCACCAAGATGTCCTTTTGCCAAAGACGACACGTTTAATTCGTATACTTGTTGTAAGCGATTGATAGCAATTGCTACACCTTTTAAATCTTCTTCGTTTGAAAAATGTAACATTTTATATGAAGCATTTGAATTTTTTAAGATATCTATACAAAAAATAAACAAAAGAAAAAAAATCATCACCTATCATCACATATAAAAAATAGGAAATATTTTTTTATTTACGTATGCTGGAACACATTTTTTTTTTTTTTTAAAAAAAGTAGGTTTTATGTACTTGAATAGCTATTTGAGATTTATAGAATTGTACTATGTATGGGTAGGTTAAATTATTTGTCATAACGATTTCATATTTATAGTTTTAGCAGTAAACAAATGCTTGAATTTATATTATGATGTTAATTTTAGTGTTGTTATATATATATATATATATATATATATATATATATATATATATATATATATATATATATATATATATATATATGAAAAAATCATTATATATCTTAACTTAGAAAAAATAAGCCTAGTTTATTGTTTAATATTTCTACAAATAAAAAAAAGAGTAAAAAAAAAACATTATTGACCTTCCTTGCCAGAAAAGAGATCCATTAATACCACTTTGAGACGTTTAAAACAATAGGGCAAATTTCTAATATCCACTCCACATGTTTTTGTCATTGCAGATGCTAATATTATGTGATTATTCATATAGTATATAAACATGGTTGGGCTGCTTACTAATATGCATTATCCAGCATAGTGAATTTACTGATATTTTGCCACTGAATTTAAAATTAACGTTTTAACCGAAATACAAAGTGACATTTCTTGAAGGCAGAATGAATGTGTGGTAAATTACTATTTTTTTCCCTAATAGATATTTACAATCATGGCATACAAAGTTAAATCATGACTATTATTTGAACACTGTTGCAAAGTCACAATCCAAGGCAATGCTTGGCAGCTGATGGCAAAGAGTTCAAAAAATATTATTGCAGGTAAGGCTGTCATTTGTGATGAACATTTAATGAGGCAATTACAACTCAAGATTAATTTCATATGAAAAACGATTGCAAGACATGGGAAAAAAAAGATTAATACCAAATGGAGTATTATTGAACTTTGTGAAATTAGAAGAAAAAGTTAAGTCACAATTGATTTTTAAAAATGACATGCACCGTATTACAAAGATGCAAACATTGGCAGTAGAAATGGTGTAGGATTAAAGTAGAAGGCAAACATTGTGAATATTGCTCTAGCAGACAGATTTGCAGTTCTTTTGGTGGAAATAACAATATTACAAGGAAATATACTTATATAATAAATAATATTTCCGTAGAGCATCACCTTTTTATGCAAATTAAAGACTGGTTTCTACTCCTTTTTGCACCTTTTGGAGGGATGTAATCATAAATAAATGACAAAAAACATCAAAAGGATGTATGATCCTCAAAATAAACATTTTGTGCTGATACAGTGGATAGAAATCAGTTCCTACCTTGAGGTGTAGTGAAAATTACACTACATAAATATTAATCATTAAATTGATAATATCTAGACTAATTCATTATTAAAAAAATATTACTATTCTTCCATGCCTATGTGTTTCAAAAGGAATGTTTATAATAAATGTGTTTACCGGTTTTTATTGATCTGAGACTTTGACCTAAACAGAAGATCAATACAAAGACTTCAGACTACTCAGTGAATTATGGACACACGAAGAGATCAAACATTGCATCCATGGATAAGAGAAGAAACAGATTTTACTGACATCATTGAAATGGTTAAGAGTAAACAGTAGAATTTAGTTTATCATACTAATAAAGGAAATGATAATAGTTGGACAGTTGGAATCCTGAAAAAAAAAATCCAAAAGGTGATAAAAGACCTAAAAAGAGACCACATGTAAGAAAGTGGCTATGGCAATGTGGAGAAAATAGGTTAGACTTTTGGAAAGATGAACTGTATTTTAAAAGATCTTTATCCTAAGGAGTGGATTAATATTAATTGAATATTATATATGGAAATTAATATTTGACAGACAAAACTCTCCATACAGTAGTGCCACCCTATGCCAACCAGAGTAATCAATGGATGCCAGAAGATTTATGCATAAAATTCTCATCTAGTGCCTACTCATCCAACATCCCCAGACTAGTTTCTGGTTTGTGGCCTTTGTCAGTGAGGAGCCTTGGATCTGAGAGCACTGCACCTAGATTTTAGGATCTAATGCAACTCTCTAGCAGCCACCTTTTATCTCTACTAAACTACAATACTACGAGAATGAAATTGAAAGCAATAGTTTCAATCTAAGCTCAATAGCTGATATAGTCATATGTGTCACTCAATTCAGCACCCATTCATTTTGGGGTCTTTGGCTCTTTAACAACCATAGCCACCACTATTCTATTAGGCAGGATTGGTGTTAAACCACTAAACATCACATAAACACCACCTCTTATGCTAGCACATAACTGTTAGAAAGCAGGCAAATCTCTCCATATCTTAGTGCCACCCTATGCCAACAAGAATAATCAATGGATGCCAGAAGGCTTGTGCATAAAATCCCCATCCAGTGCCCACTCATCCAGCATCTCCATGACTAGTGTCTGGCTTGTTGCCTTCACCAGCAAGAAGTCTTGGATCTGAGAGCACAGTACCTACATCTTAGGATCTAATGCAACTCTCAGGCAGATGGGGATTTTATGCACAAGCCATTTGGAATATATTGATTACTCTTGTTAGCACAGGGTGGCACTACTGTATAAAGAATTTTGCCCATTTAATAACAGTTATGTGCTAGCATAAGAGATGTTGATCATGTGATGTTTAGTGGTATATTAATATTTGCTTAAAATTCTCATTCCACCAGCCATTCTTAAAGCATATGAATAAAGATATCTAAAAAACAGTGACTTCCAAAAAACACAATTTATACTGAGAAATCACCCTTAAAAGGTGACTCATTTGTTCAGGATTCCAAGTATAGTTTTTATATATTTTTTTGATTTTAAAAAAGGGTCAAACGTTACATCCTCATAATTTAAACACCAACTATATTAAATATTTTTTAATAATAATTACTAAAATTATTAATTCCACTACAGATCGTTCTTTAACAGATATAAAAATTAACCTTAATTAAAGTTTTATATAGGTTGAGTTTTTTTTTATATATTTATACATACACACACATGAATAACTTGAATTCTCTTTTCCATATTCAATATGTCAAATTGTAAATGCAGAAAATTTAATACTTTTATAAATCTAAATACTATATATCCATTTCTATTTAAAGTAAAAGTTGAAATAACCAAACAAATCCGCCTTGCATTTATCATTATTTCAATGTTTGTTTGAATTAATTTCTTTAATATGACATCAATCCTCTTTACAGCTTTTCATTTGTAGTGATTTTCAGTCAAAACTATCAAATTGGTTAAGTTAAATTACAAGAAGTGTTATTATAGTGATAAAAGAAAACTGGATTTTTTTAAAAAAATATGTATTTTTATTGTTTTCAATGCATAAAGAAGAGTGCAAAATTGAATGAAGAATGGAATACTTTATAAAAAAAGAAAATAAATAAATAAATATAACCTCACTGATTAGTAAACTTTTAAAGAATAACTTATCATCTATTCTTTACACTTTGAAAGGTAATAAGCTTAGTTTGTTAACTATGTTGATATTTTAGAACAGAAATTAGAAACAAAGATAGGAAAATAAACTTATTTCATCAAATGTGCAAAAATATATAGATTCATTTTACTCTTTAATTGTTTGTTACTGTAAAGATGGTGGTTTGTTTATATATTTAAAGCTGGACGAAGTTTAGTCAACAGTTATTCGTTTCAGTTTCATATATGTTATTGTTGTCCAAATTCTGCATACATTTAGCTTATCATGGAACCGTTAATTTTTTCGCAATATTATTTTTTTCAGAATATGTAACAATACATAATATCAGAGTAATACAAATATTTAGTGTTATTTTACTCACCAGTTAAGCTAGTAGTTCCCATTAACTCTAATAATGGATTTACATCAATCGTTAAGCGTTTAATTAAGTGATAAATATTTACTGGATTGTCCAAAAAATCTTTAGAATTTTCTTCATTAATAAATTTTTTTGAAAGAAAATCATTGGCCAACCTTAAATTATATCAACAAATATTTTACTGTAACTTCTTATCTATTGAATAAATGGTATGTTTATAACTAACTATATGTATACTTCTAATTGTAAATACATATCTCCACATATTATTGATCACTTCATACTTTATTATCTACTTTCCAATTTTCTATCTATCTATCTATCTATCTATCTATCTATCTATCTATCTATCTATCTATCTATCTATCTATCTATCTATCTATCTATCTATCTATCTATCTATCTATCTATCTATCTATCTATCTATCTATCTATCTATCTATCTATCTATCTATCTATCTATCTATCTATCTATCTATCTATCTATCTATCTATCTATCTATCTATCTATCTATCTATCTATCTATCTATCTATCTATCTATCTATCTATCTATCTATCTATCTATCTATCTATCTATCTATCTATCTATCTATCTATCTATCTATCTATCTATCTATCTATCTATCTATCTATCTATCTATCTATCTATCTATCTATCTATCTATCTATCTATCTATCTATCTATCTATCTATCTATCTATCTATCTATCTATCTATCTATCTATCTATCTATCTATCTATCTATCTATCTATCTATCTATCTATCTATCTATCTATCTATCTATCTATCTATCTATCTATCTATCTATCTATCTATCTATCTATCTATCTATCTATCTATCTATCTATCTATCTATCTATCTCAGTTCATGCATTTACTTCCTTCCTTTTCTATCTAACAATTTGTATACATTGTGATCTTCCACGCATACATCTGCCTGTTCTTAATATTAGCAATATTTTAAAATGTTTCAACTGTATCCCACAAGCCATAAAACAACATGAATGTCATAAGTCAGTAGCCATCTATATATTATGCAATATTTAATTGTGATAGAGGAAAACAGAAAAAATATAAAATCAAGATGGTAATAGTGGCATCAGGGAAATGCATATATGATTGTGAATATACATTTATCTCATTTACAATGATTTTTTTCTGTTTAAGATATATAAGACATTTATTAACTATACCTGCACAAAATCATATGTATATTATTTTGATAAAAAATCAAGTCAGATGTCATATGACGACGCTTTATGCAGAAACCGCATGTAACCTTTTACTTTGCTTGTGGAATTCATAAAAATAGCTGTAATTTGTTAAAAAAAAAATATTGGCTTTCTTTTAATGTTCACTTAAGTTATTCAGTCACTATTATTAATAAAATGGCAAGTGATATGATTAAAATGAATTTATAAAGTTTCTTGTAGTGCTACTTATTATAATAAAGTAATAGAAAATTACCGAAAATGTCTTTCGAATAGATTTTATTAGCCAATGCATAGCAAAAATACGTGTGTGTGTCTTTTTTTTTTCTTTCAAAAGTGCAGTTCATTTTTTTTTACGTGCAAACAGAAATACACACATATAAAAAATATACAATATATATATATATATTAATACACTGTACAGGCTTACACACACCTGAACATATATAATGTAATATATAAGAGATTCAAACTCAAACGCAGTGCATTCTATTAATTTACATATTAAAAAACATAGAGCATTAAAGATCTGCCCATCCCTCATATATATATGTAAATGGATTATTCTCCAGTACACGAGGGGTCAGCATGATTTAATGATCAACTAGGATAGGATGACAACCTTGGCACTAACATGGGCTTTGAACGTTCCATCATCAGCTTTTCAATGACGTGGATGGCTGAAAAGTTGTGGATTGGATTAGTTTGAAGTCTGTCCATTAAAGTATGAAGATTGGCTATCTTAATATAAAGCTGAGCACTGATTGTATATATATATATATATATATATATATATACATATCAGTATTACTATCCATATATATATATATATATATATATATATATATGGAGATAGTAATCTGGACCAACTAACTGGTGATTCCTGGTTTAGCATAAAATACATATATTGATGGTCATCAATATGAGATGGCATGGAGAGTTGAGGGTCGTGTGAAAGTCTGAGATCGAATCCCTTATGTATTACAATATAAATATACAAAATATGAGATATTAGACTAACTACGAAAACCTATTTGAAATATTAATTTATTAGTTATATCAAGAGAATTGTACCGCCAACATTACCTTCAGTTAGCAGAGACAAATTTAACATTGCTTTTAAACGTATAAATATGTATGCGTGAATGCTTTATATTTTAAAAAAAAACTTAGACGATTTAGAAAGCTGGTAGGGTGAAATGATTATATGGAATATGTTTTATTGATTCTTGAAATTCAGCTCATAAGTTGTTATTAAATAAATTTATTAATAAAATTTTGACATCTTTAAATATAATCAAAGATTATTCTTGTATAGTACTCAGATATTATAAATTATTTATACATAAAATAAACAATTGCATATTTTAGTTGCATAGTAATAATCTAAATTAAGTTCTAACGGTATATTTTTAATATTAAATTTGCAATATTTTAATCTCCATTTAATGAAATCCCTCAAAGTTTGTCATATTGGAAATCCCCAGATGTTCTAGATTGCGAACTTGTTTTTATTACCATAGCAATGGAACAGATTCTACCCATAAAATCTTGAAATGCAAAGAATATATTGGATGATATAATGTTACAAAGCCATACATATTATCTTCTGTCCAAATGTCACCAGTCTTTATTCAATTACAGTACATCAAGGACTATATCCAATTAAATTTTAATATTAGTCATATTGTTCAACTTCTTCCTCATGGAAGAATCAGGGAATTGAAAATTATTTATAAGGAATCAAATTTAAATATTTTAAGTCACCAATTGAATTTATAAAATTCCTTATGGAATGCTACATACAAAATATTTTCAGACATCATTTGTCTCGTTTATTTGATGTTGGAATATCTTACTTGAAATAACTTTGACTGTCTCCCCCTATAGATTTATTGAATGTTAAAAACTTGTGCAAACTATGGATTAGCATTCAACATATAATTGTTCACATATAAAATCTGTTTAAAATCTTAATTTGAATCAATGGATTGTTTATTCTCTGCTACATTTCGTAAATTAACAAGAGAAACTGAACTACAGCTGGAAATTCACTTTGCTTAATTAATAGATTATTAAGTCATTGCATTTAATGTATATGGTAAAAACCAACCATTAGTATATTATTTACATATTGCTTCCCAAAGCATTAACTTGCTTATTTTCTGAAAATTTATAGTTCTAATGTCAGTCCTAGTTTAATGGATTTATAATTATTGATGTTATAACCATGAAATAAAACAGAGATGTTATAATGTGTGGAATAAAAATTTTGTAAAAATTATTAATTGTTACATCAATGCAAGATGGAATATGAATAATAATTTTTTAACTTAGTGCAAATATTGGGACAATCATTTTGTTAATATCCACGTCAACACGACTGCCTTACAAGCAGTTGCCCGGGTTGCAGGTTTGCGCCCCAGCCGATGCTATGACACTTGAAAAAAAAGTCTTCAATTTCTATTGGATTATTCAATCATATGAATTTATTGTTAAACATATATCTTTATATTTATTTCCAGTAAAACTCCAATAATCTGTGGATGTTACTTCAAAAATGTGATATGCCTAAATAAATGTTTTTTTGACTGAGCATGGAGTTTGTATTACACATTAAAAAGTATTGTGTTCTGCATTTTATTCTTAAATTATAAAACTATTTTTATAGTTATTATTGTTGTAATTATAATATGAATAAAGTTCACAAAAAATGCAGATGTATAAGAAGAGACAGGTAAATTATCTTATATTATTAGTTAGATTCAAATATAAATGTACTATCTAATGTTATATTTTATATTGAAGATAGGTTGCATTAAGTTAAATTAATCGATAAACCCCATAAACCTGTTGTTATTTTATGTTTTTATTTGTCCTTGTTCTCAGTTTCACATTATTTGGTCATAAAATGCCTTGAATAAATTATTCAATCACCAGGGGGAGGTTTTACCCTAATTATGCACATTAAAAAACTATATATAATTTAATGGTTGTTTTTTTATCATTAAAATCTTTCTTGTAGTATCAGTAATTCTAAACTTTATTTGTTAGTTTAGGTTTGCTGCTAACTAAATATTAAAACTTTAACATTTAATAAAGATAAACAAAGTACTAAGTCATGTCACTAGAGGATGCAATAGTCAGATTTTTATGAAGTTATGTACTCGTATAGCATGGATATGCCTACTAAGTAAACAATTTGCTTCTCCATAAAGGGTTAGGGAACTAGACTGATTTTAGAAATGAAGTTGCTAGTGGATAATTATCACTGTGGGAAAAGATTAAGGATATTGTAAGGCATTGGGTGAAGAATGTAGAACCATCACCAATAATGTTCTTATATTTGCATCACTTTTTTGACCATACACACACTCATAACTCAAGGGTAGATTGTTTAAAACGAACAAGTAATAACATTTGTAATTATTTTGCAGTGAACTTTTGATATTATAACTACATTTAGTGTTCATTAATGTTTTGTTGTTTTGTTTTATATGATTGTTATTAATAAGAAAGTAGTTGTTATATTTATAATACGGTTGTTTGTAATTATTGAAATCATCAGTTTTTACACATTATCGAAAAAAAAAAGAGATCATACTTCCACATTTGTTAAATTATTTTTTTTATTAAAACCATTTTCATCACTTATAATTTCAACTCTAACTGTAATATAAAATTCAATAAGGGGTGATGGTGTACAACAAAATCATATTGATACCTTATGGAGAGTGTTGCAGGTTTTACCTTAATCATACTCGGGATAAGTTAATTCTAATTAATTTTATATTTCATTAAATAAATAATTTAATCACATTTAGTTAAGAATCCTGATATTTAATTGATTTTAACTGTACTCTAATATGGAAATGAGAGAACTAACTGCTAGCAATGTGTGAATAAACACATTCGTTTATCTTAAGGTATTTTTATGCATTTCATTTTTCATAATAATACATTAAGATTATTTTGTTAAATCCATAAAAGTAACATAAGGTATTTCATAACAATTTTATATAATAATTTTGTATTATTTTTATTAGAGGGATGAAATAAATATATGTGTGTTTTAGTTTCCTTTCCAGAAAGGTACATCCAATCATGAATGCATTACACACAAATACAATTGTCTTAGCCCATCGTCTTTTGCTCTTGTGTAATTTTGACCTGAGCTATGGATTACAGTATACCTAAAAAATAAATAATAGTTGTGTAGTATTTACTTTTGAGACACATTGCAAACATAATAATGAACTACAATAAAAAAATAAAATAAGTACATTATAAAAAAAAAATAAAGGCTGTATACGTTCTAGATTTAGGCAAAAGTCTTACAATAAAAATAGATTTGGTATTTAAGCCAGTCCATTAGTGACATTAGTGATTTATGCACCTTTATATAGCTTTATTGGTTTCTTTACATCTTATTATAAGACGTTCAAACTCAACTTAGATACATCAATATATATATATATTCTTTAAATTTGCAGAAGTACTTTTGGTTAATATATATATATATATATATATATATATATATATATATATATATATATATATATATATAATAAAGTTTGATATCTGTATTCGTTTCACAATATATGTAATATACAAATCAATATATATATATATATATCAAAATACAGTACAATTTATATAAATTATATTCTTTTAAAAGTACTTTCGACTATGCACTTTGTAGTCTTTATCAACTATATAACGTTGAATAATCAAAACGTTTTGATTATTCAACGTTATATAGTTGATAAAGACTACAAAGTGTATAGTCGAAAGTACTTTTAAAAGAATATAATTTATATAAATTGTACTGTATTTTGATATATATATATATTGTATTGATGTATTATTGATATATATATTGATTTGTATATATATATATAAACCAAAATTCGATATATGGAAATATTTTTTCTAAACATTAACACTGTAGTTATTTTATTCTGCAACTTACAACTGTCCCTTGAATGTCCTGCCCAAGTTAGCATATAGTAAAGAACTTAAGAAAGTGTTTTGGATCTAATCTCTATCTATTATTTCTCACGCTTGAATGTCGTAGTCTTAATTGAATAGAAAATAGGGTTAAACTGATGAAAAACATTTATTAATCAATGAAATAAAACATTTCTAAACTGAATATCTCAAAAGTAAGGACGAATCAAACATTGAGTATGTTAGCATGAATAAAACTTACATATAAGTTATGTTTTTTTTTTAATTTGTATTTATAATTCTCATTGCCTTAGTAAATATTAATTTTCATTGTTCAAATTGTAATCTCTGAATGTGATTTTTTCTTTTTGAGAAATGGTGAAAATGATATGGCAAAGCTTTATATAATCATTCACAGTATATATATTTGTACGGGTATGTAGGTTTACGTAATAGCACGTGTTTCTGTAATTTAATAAATAAGCAATGAAAACAATACATGTGTGAAAAACAAAGTTGTGCGTACAAGAATTTAAAAAAATGGTCGGATGTGATGGTTGAGATCTAGGTTTGGAACAGTTGATTATAATTATAAATATTTAAAAAAATCTGAAAAAGTATATACAAGTAGTATATATATTATTATTATTTTGATACTGAAATGCTAATGTACTCTCTACTAAATATATATATATATATCTCGTAAACCATGCACATACTCACGTTCTAATTTCCTGCAATCTATGTTTTTCAGCTTTTATGTAATCATTCATTAATACTGGAAGATTTTTATGACTATTAAATAATAATTCAATTTGTGACACAGATGTGTAAATGTCTGTAACAACTAGAATCAACATATGAATTAAAATTATAATTTGAAATAAAACCGTATTGTGCCCCATCTTGAAAGTAACGTAACTAAGTTGTTTACTTCGAAACTGTATATTTTCGTTTATAATTTTACGTAATTGGTATCCCTTAAAAATAGCTATATATATATAAAAGTGATATTAATAATTATGGTAAAAAGGATACTTAAAAGAATGACTTCATTTTGTTTAACTAAAAGTATTATGAATTATGGATTTAAGAAATTATATATATATATATATTGTTTTAAGCGAATTGCTATTTAACGATAATAAATAATTAAACGAGGAAATGACGTTAATATTTTGTAGTAATAATATGAAAACGTTCTTATACATATAGTCGATTATATACATAACATGCTTATATATATATGAACAATTCTCTTTAATATATTTTCAAATAAGAGCAGGGAATGAGAAGGCATATTCATCAGATTTGTCAGTCTTCGAGGAATGAGGTTTGATTAATGGAGAATATCGCATTCTCTAATACAGAGGTGAACAATCTTTTTATACTTGCAACTCCATATTCCGAAATTTTACGCGATCTATTATGTGTTGTTTCCATCCTATTATAAGCATATGGATAGTAATAATAAAAGTCGCTTTACCACATACATATATTTATATATTATAATTCAGTAGATATGATTTGATATAAGATCTTTAAAAAAAACTGCATATTATCCAAAAATTCCACGACTACCAACAATTTTTCTTCGACCCATAGGTTGCCCAGTACAAATCTAATACAAGCTAAAATCTTACTTACTGACTATTATTAATCAGTTAGACTATCTTTGAGACAAGAATATGAAAATAAAATCTAAACATGAATAAACCTTGAAAAAAAAAACACGTTTTAAATATTATCCATCCAGGATATAATATAAACTAAGGTGAAAGTGTTGTAGATTAAAAAAAAAAGATAAATCAAAGAGGTATAATTTATTAACAAGATTAATAATTTATTTAATAAGCAATATATATATATATGCACAAATTATAAAATGTTTATTCCCAAGGGAAAGTTAATATTACACAAGATGATAGTCATAAATAAACTATCTGTAGTTATTATTAATTATATATATATATATATATATATATATATATATGCACAAATTATAAAATGTTTATTCCCAAGGGAAAGTTAATATTACACAAGATGATAGTCATAAATAAACTATCTGTAGTTATTATTAATTTATATATTGCTATATTTATGTCAATTATGCTTATAGAGAACGTATTCAAAGCAAACAAAATATCAAAATAGATATATAGTAGTGGTAGTAGAATAAATCACAACCATGTATTAGAGAAATGATAGTAATATGAATGTCACTTTTGTTTTATAGTTATAGATTATGAATAGGCATTGGATTTTATAAACATTTCTACAATGATTGAAGCTTTGCGTCTTCAACACATGTACTAGAACATTCTTGTAATCTGAAAATTATTTATCAAAATGAGACAGCAATTATTATGTAAAGGTGATATTAAGTATATTAACATTGTAATTTGTTTATATCAGATTATACCATATTTCCCAAACGTTATACTGCAGCATGGATTAAAATAGGAAACTACAAAAACAAATTACATGAAGGAAATTTAATTAATCTAAATTTACAAACTATGTAGATGTATTTGCAAGTAATGTCCCATAGTTTCAGGAAATGTTACTAGAATTAACACATTAGAACATAGGATAAAGATAAATACTAAAAAGACTAAAAAGTATTCAGTGCATTGTTTCAGGAAAAGAAAATTCAGGTTGATAATGTTGAATTAAAAGCAAGTTCAGTTAAAATGACCTATTCAGATTATTAATATTGTACCGTTTATTTATATATATATGGTACAAATTGCTATTTAATATTGTATACTATATAAATAAGGAAGAGAGAACCCGATCTTTAATTTTTTTTTTGTAATATAATGTTTTAAGAAAAACGTACAGTGAAAGTTTAATTTATATATATATATGTAGATAAATTATAACTTTTTGGGATATACCGTGTATTATTTTCCATTGAGCACCGATATTTCCACGGAATAGCAACCGCCATTTTCAAGATTAACTTTTGAAAGAAAAACCGTTAGATCTTAACAAATAACGTGACTGTGTGCGAGATGAGAAATGAGATTCCAGTTCAGCATTCACAATATGAGGCTTATCAAAATGTTTATTTTCCTCAGTATATTTACCTGTTAATTTTAAGTTAATATTGGATAAAAAGAGAGGTTTCCACATAGCTGGAATACGTTGTGCTTCATTGGTTCTACTTAAACCAGTAGGTCTCTTTAATATTTCAATTGACTCTCTCATGGTTCTTAAATCATATCTTTCCAAATTAGCAAGTATTTTTGTATTGTCAAAATTAGGTTTGTGACCAGTTTCTAAATAATGGGAAGTAAAAACTGATGTGCTAATTTTTTGTTGAAAAGCATTTTTATGTTCCTTAATTCTGACATTAATTCGTCTATTAGACTGACCCACATAGCCTCTTGAGCACTGTAAACACGTCTATTAGACTGACCCACATAGCCTCTTGAGCACTGGAAACATGTAATTTCATAAACTCCTTGGTGTTCCAAAAGTATTCTGTCTTTAGGTTTATACAAAAAATCACCAATTTTTTTGCCAGTAGAAAAAGTGGTCTTTATATTAAAACAAGATCGTCTTCTACTGATTTTATCAGTAACCCCCCTAATGTAAGGCAAAATTACTCTATTAAAAGAGGAATTATCAATTCTATCCTCTTTTTTCTTTTTAGTATTAATGTTATATAAAGCCTTACATATGATGGTTTTATTATAATTATTAGAAAGCAGAATACTTTTTGTAAGTTTTATTTCTTGAGAAAGATGTGCTTTATCAGATAAATTATAAGCTCTAGCGAAAAAATTTTTAGCTACAGAAAAAAATTGTGCAGGATGATGATGAGAATTAAAATTAAGATATCTGTTTGTATGAGTGGATTTTCTGTAAACTGATATTGACAATGTTTCATCACATTTTCTTGCAATTAAAACATCCAGAAAAGAAAGTGATCTGTTATTTTCCACTTCCATAGTAAATTTAATATTTGGATGCCAATTATTTATAAAAGCAAGAAAAGAATTTAAAGAATCAATTCCATGAGGCCATATGACAAAAGTATCATCCACATATCTAAGCCAAATAGAAGGTTTTTTAGTAGCTGCACATAATACTTGACTTTCAAAATTGTCCATGAAAAGATCAGCAATTACAGGTGACAGTGGGGATCCCATAGAAATTCCTTTAATATGTTTTTATACAATATTAACTTAAAATTAACAGGTAAAAATACTGAGGAAAATAAACATTTTGATAAGTCTCATATTGTGAATGCTGAACTGGAATCTCATTTCTCATCTTGCACACAGTCACGTTATTTGTTAAGATCTAACGGTTTTTCTTTCAAAAGTTAACCTTGAAAATGGCGGTTGCTATTCTGTCGAAATATCGGTGCTCAATGGAAAATAATACACGGTATATCCCAAAAAGTTATAATTTATCTACATCATATAACTGTGAAAACATTATGTATAACACACACACATACATATATATATATATATATAATTTAACTAAAATAAATTCGATATTGGAAAGTACATAATGAATAATTGTTTCAAATAGTGAAAGAAAATTCCAAAGGTAAAAGATTGCTATCAGAAACGACTTTCTGATAGTAATTAAAAATAGCAGAAATTCATAATGAGAAAAAAGACTTTGTAATAAAGAAATGAGAAATAATGTAGAAGTTTATAAAATAGAACAAAAGGTAAAAAGGAATATATGCAGAACTTCTAAAGAGAATCTGGGCATATAAAAGGAGCTGACAGGTTTGAAAAGGGTCTTTGTCTTGGTGTTCCAGAGAGTGTTGAGCAATTTGAAGTGCCTCATATTTTTTTATATAAAAAAATAATAAAATGTGTCCACTTAGATATGAATTGAAACCACTCTCCATGAGTGAGTAGAACTCTATTGTCTATTGGCATTTTCTCTTGAGAAAAGTCACCTAAATCGTCATCTGGCTCTACCTAAATATTGATCAGAGATTTGAAAGGAGGAAAACTAAAAAAACTACTGCGGACTACCCATTCAAGGAATTAGACGTTAGATGATCAATGACTTACTTAAATATCAGCTTACTGCTTTTACATAAAATTTCATGAACAGAGATTTGAATGAAATGTTTATCCCATATTTTTTTTGATCTAAAGATTTGTGAACTGAGAAGGGAATGAAACTGTCACCATGGAAAAATAAGTCACAAACTAGTTATTACTTCAATATTTGAATCACATTATTAAAGTCGTATGCACAATACTTTCCAATATTATAATTTGTTTTTAATCATAAATATTAAATGTTTGATGGGTTAGAATAAATCTTTATTATTAACATAACTTTCATTGTACGTGAATAAAATTAATAATATTATATTTACATTTTATATTTGGTTATTTAGATTCAAATTAGTGTACAAATTACCTTTGCTAAGTAGATTTACTTTCTTAATAAGTTCCAGGAAAAATAATATTTAAAAAATAATAATTTTTGTTACGGTCAAATTTAATACCGTCTTTTGAAAACTTTTTTTTTTAATCTACGAGTTAGGATTTTTTTCACACAGAATCAGTGAGTCTAATTGACTCTGGTGCCCTCATTTATAGATTAAAAGCTGATTCAGATCACAATTGTAATCGTAAGAATTCTAGGTTGAGTTGATCAGGAAAGATAGTTATGTTTTTAGGATAATAATGAAACATTCTTTTTTTGAAATAAAAAATGAAACATTTTTTTTTCTTTTACATAACTTGATCAACTCACGCAGTTTATATGTGTATAGAGGCCTAGCAAGATGGAAAACATTATAATGATGACCCAACTCGGGCTTACAAAAAAAAAAAAAAAACACGACCTGAGAAAATTTAAAAACGGCATAAAATTGAGAATTTAATATCCATAGCCGAAAATAAATTTGACCACATATAGTGCGCAAGTCTAAAAAGTTATTGCGTACGATTACAAAAGTTTTTTTAAAGAGTAGGATAAGAGTGTAGGATTTTAAATAAGACTATATTGAAATAAAATAATAGCTTATAAATTAAATAATAAATAAAACCGATCTAAGGTTAGCAATGATGGTAAAAGTAGAGAGGGATGGGAGATTATAGGGTGATAAAAGAGAGGGGTGTTGGTGAATGAATTTATTAGCAAATCAAAATAAAATATTGAATTTATATCATAACAATTGATAAAGTTAAGATTTTGTTTAATATAGCAAAAATAAGCAACACAGCCATATATGAAATTGAGAAGTAGTAAAAATATACATAATATGGCAGAAGGTGAGAAAGAATTAAAAGAGGGCATGGAATCCTTTATAAGAAAACTATTATACAAATGCATGACAGAATTCAAAGAAGATATAAAAAAGAAATGGCAGAGATGGTCATAGAATTAAAAGAAGAAATAAGGGTAGAAATTAATGAGATTAAAGAAGAGTTAATAAAAGTAGTAGATGAGAAAATATCTAAAGGGTTACAGAGCACAGAAGTGATAGAATTGAGATCCGATAAACAAGAAAGCCAAGAGATAAAATTCATAGAAAATAGAGGAAATGTGCTGAGTGCAGTAATCCCCTTTTTGAAATTAAAAATTTTCTATGGACAAGATAGAGAATCACCGATGAAACACCTAAATACTCTGCAGGGGTACTTCATGATAAACCCCATGTCAGAAGACATTAAGCTAATGGTGGCAGTTAATCATTAACAAGGGATGGCGCAAGCTTGGTGGAAATCTTTGTTTAAGAAACTGAATAACTTTATGCAGTATGGTCAAATATTAATCAAATGTTATTGGAACAAGGACCACCAAGAGAGAATTAAGAATAAACTGGCACAAGAGAAATGCAGAGCAGAAGGGCGTTATGTACCATTTTTTTGGAAACTAGTAGCACAACTATGAGCACTGACAGAGAAGCAGATTATCAAGATTATGTGGAAAAATTTTCCTGATCCCATAGGGCGTCTGTTGATAAGAACTGGATGTTAGACAGTAGAGAGAATGGCAGAATTACTGAGTGCTTTCGAGGATGACAAGGCTGGAGAAGAGATGAGTCCTAAACACTTTGACAAAATACCGAACCAGAAGGGTCGACTACAACTGAACATTATGGTGTTGACTGATAGTTCTGGAAATCAAAGGAAAGATAAAGGTCCCTAACTAAAAATAAAGGGATGGGAATCCGTGCAAAACCTCCATCACCAGATGAAAAGTTTAGGAGTGAAAATAAATACAAGAGAGAAGACCTTGATGTAAAATGGATAGACTGGTGTGAGCAACACAGAGGGAGGTTCAATCCCTATCACCTCCACCATCAAACAGTTATAGTGATAGATAGCATTGAGAGATAAATTGGGCTGGATGACACCCTGCAGATCTCGGATATGCCACTGGAGTAATGAAAACAAATAATAATAATAATAATATGAAAATGTGCAACTATATACATAAATTTACATGATTTACAGAAAGAAAAACACAGTCATGGCTGATGTAGACATAAGTCACAAATATTTGACTTGGTAGGCAGTTACTGAAGAGGGAAAAAAGCATAGCCCCGAGTCCTTGTATGCAGTATATTAACATAAGACCATCTTTATATGCCCATCAGTCTATTTCTAGCAGGGATCCCGATAAAGGGGAAGGTGGACCAAGTTGCTGTGATCCTATAGGACTCAAAACAATGAGCAATGCTCGTATGTGCTTATAACTTGGGCTTCTTTTCATTACTATTACACTTAAGCAGAAAGGATGCAGATGAATGGGAAAATGTTTCTCATTCCCACCGTGTTACACCCAAAAGTGGGCGTTAAAGCCGAATGTCACTTGTTGAATGAGTCTACAAAATATATCAGCATGCTAATATAATAAAAAAAAACGTGAATATGGACATAAAGACTTATGAAGAATAAAATTAGTTTAAACCCCTATTTTTATTCTTGTTCCCCTGCCCCGGTGGTATTGTACCATTTATTTATATATATGGTACAAATTTCTATTTAATATTGTATACTATATAAATAAGGAAGAGAGAACCCTATCTTTAATTTTTTTTTGTAATATAATGTTTTAAGAAAAATGTACAGTGAAAGTTTAATATATATATATATATATAGTAACCGGACCGCCATACAACCCTTTTATTACGTCGGTTGTAACAATTTTCTGATGAGCATGCTGTAGGAAGGAACTATCAATTGACATTCCTAATGCAGATGTTAATGCCTCCTACAACAATATTTCCTGCTCATCAGAGGATGTAGTGCCATAAAGACTGGAAACATCTAAATATTTCTATAATTGGTTTCCCAAAAAGCGCCATTAGAGTTCCGTCTCACTACAACCTGACTGGCCTAGGTCAAGTTATGCCAGACGTAGCTCAGAAAGCATGAGATTCTCATGAACCAGTGCTATAACTGATGAGTGATGCAATAAAACAAAACAGAATTGGACAACTGGATAATCAATTTAATTTTTAGTAACAAAAAAGAATTTATTAAATAACAATTAATTTGCAATTTCTAACGAAATTCATTTCTATCCACATGATAACACATTTTCATTTTACTTATGAAAGAACTAGAAGCAGTTCTTTTTTTCTTATCAATAAATAGTTCATTTACAAATTCATTTATGAGAAGACGTTTGGAAACAGTCTAATTCAACAATAGTTCATTTTTGAATTCCTTTATGAGAAGAAGCTTGGAAATATCCTAATTCAATAATAGTTCATTTTAAATTCATTTATGAGAAGAAGCTTGGAAATATTATAATTCAACAATAGTTCATTTTGGATTCATTTATGAGAAGACATTTGGAAACAGTCTAATTCAGCAATAATTCATTTTTGAATTCTTTTATGAGAAGAAGCTTGGAAATATCCTAATTCAATAATAGTTCATTTTGAATTCATTTATGAGAAGAAGCTTGGAAACATTCTAATTCAACAATAGTTCATTTTGGATTCATTTATGAGAAGAAGCTTGGAAATATTCTAATTCAACAATAGTTCATTTTGAATTCATTTATGAGAAGACATTTGGAAACAGTCTAATTCAGCAATAATTCATTTTTGAATTCTTTTATGAGAAGAAGCTTGGAAATATCCTAATTCAATAATAGTTCATTTTGAATTCATTTATGAGAAGAAGCTTGGAAACATTCTAATTCAACAATAGTTCATTTTGGATTCATTTATGAGAAGCTTGGAAATATTCTAATTCAACAATAGTTCATTTTGAATTCATTTATGAGAAGACATTTGGAAACAGTCTAATTCAGCAATAATTCATTTTTGAATTCTTTTATGAGAAGAAGCTTGGAAATATCCTAATTCAATAATAGTTCATTTTGAATTCATTTATGAGAAGAAGCTTGGAAACATTCTAATTCAACAATAGTTCATTTTGGATTCATTTATGAGAAGCTTGGAAATATTCTAATTCAACAATAGTTCATTTTGAGTTCATTTATGATAAGAAATTTAGAAGCAGTCAAGCATTTATGTTTTATACAATAATTCATTTTGAATTTATTTAAGAGAAGGACCTTAGAAGCAGTCAAGCATTTATGGTTTATACAATAATTCATTTTGAATTCATTTATGTGAAGAAGCTTGGGAGCAGTTAAGCATTTATGATTTATACAGCATTTCATTATTTTATGAATTATTATTGATTGGTAAACATTTAAGCTCAGCAATTCTTGGCTTGTGGAGCATTTGTCATTTGGTAATTAAAGTATTTCTAATTTAGTCAAATATAAAAGTATATTCACACACATAAACTCTGTTGGCTTGTGGAGCATTTATAATTTAGTTAAATATAAAAGTATATTCATATACATAAATTCTGTTTGGCTTGTGGAGCATTTATCATTTAGTAATTAAAGCATTTCTAATTTAGTGAAATATAAAGGTATATTCATACACATAAACTCTGTTTGGCTTGTGGAGCATTTATAATTTTGTCAAATATAAAAGTATATTCATATACATAAATTCTGTTTGGCTTGTGGAGCATTTATCATTTAGTAATTAAAGCATTTCTAATTTAGTCAAATATAAAGGTATATTCATACACATAAACTCTGTTTGGCTTGTGGAGCATTTATAATTTAGTCAAATATAAAAGTATATTCATATACATAAATTCTGTTTGGCTTGTGGAGCATTTATCATTTAGTAATTAAAGCATTTCTAATTTAGTCAAATATAAAGGTATATTCATACACATAAACTCTGTTTGGCTTGTGGAGCATTTATCATTTAGTAATTAAAGCATTTCTAATTTAGTCAAATATAAAGGTATATTCATACACATAAACTCTATTTGGCTTGTAGAGCATTTATAATTTATATAGTAAATATGTTCAAATATTTTTATAAATAAATTTGCATATAACTATTTCATAACTTCATTTTATAACGTATGATAAACATGTTTTAATATTTTACAAAATAAATTCTACGTAATTATTTCATAACTTCACTTTATAACGTATGATAAAGATGTTTTAATATTTTATAAAATAATTACCTTCCAGTTTTACAGTCTAGTTTATTCAAAAGAAGGCGGGTTATTTCATTTATGGAAAGTCATGGCACAGCATGGAGAGAGTGTAGCCGCTAAATTACCCCATTATCATCATAATTCCTCTAGCAAAGGTTTATTTTTCCATTTTCACGTTCCGTTAAAGCTATATTTTAATATGTCAAAAGAATTAAGTAATACACTTTTTTTTTAAAAAAAATTTAATATGTTCTGCTTCTCTGTGTAAAACGAGAGAGCAAAAAAGTTCTTTTCTTTCGACGACGTGCCTAATTTGAATACTGCCTCAGTTTAACCCAAGTATCTTTTCTTTTTTTCTGTTTAATGATTGGATAATTAATTTCTTTTTTTTTATTGAGACAGATAAAACAAAAATAAGATGACTTAACATTTTATTCAAATCGATCAATCACAAAATTAAAAATATGATTTTTTTAAACAAATCACAGCTTTATTGCGTTCCCAATTAGACCGAATCACGCTAGACATTTTTGAATGGGGGGGATCTTTTGAATATTTATATGAGGAACAGTATTTCTGTTTTAATATATATATATATTTATTTTATATATATATATATATATATATATATATATATATATATATAAAATTTAACTAAAATAAATTCTATATTGGGAAGTGCATAACGAATAATTGTTTCAAATAGTGAAAGGAAATTCCAAAGGTAAAAGATTGCTATCAGAAACGACTTTCTGATAGTAATTAAAAATGGCAGAAATTCATAACGAGAAAAGAGACTTTGTAATAAAAAAATGAGAAATAATGTAGAAGTTTATAAAATAGAACAAAAGGTAAAAAGGAATATGCGCAGAACTTCTAAAAAGAATCTGGGGATATAAAAGGAGCTGACAGGTTTGAAAAGGGTCTTTGTCTTGGTGTTCCAGAGAGTGTTGAGCAATTTGAAGTGCCTCCTATTTTTTTATAAAACAAAAATAATAAAATGTGTCCACTTAGATACGAACTGAAACTACTCTCCATGAGTCAGTAGAACTCTATCATTTGCCAGCATTTTCTCTTGAGAAAAGTCACCTAAACTGTCATCTGGCTCCACCTAAATAATGATCGAGATTCGGAAGGAGGAAAACTAAAAAAAAACTACTGCAGACTACCCATTGAAGGAATTAGATATTAGATGATCAATGACCTACTTAAATATCAATTTACTGGTAAGTTAATGACCATAACTTTTACATAAAACTTTATAATCAGAGATTTGAATGAAATGTTTAGCCTATAATTTTTTTGATCTAAAGATTTGTGAACTGAGAAGCGAATTAAACTGTTACCACAGAAAAATAAGCTACAAACTAGTTATTACTTCAATATTTGAATCACATTATTAAAGTCGTATGCACAATACTTTCCAATATTATAATTTTTTTCTTAATCATAAATATTAAATGTTTGACGGGTTAGAATAAATCTTTGTTATTAACATAACTTTCATTGTACGTGTATAAAATTAATAATATTATATTTATGTTTTATATTTGGTTATTTAAATTCAAATTAGTGTACAAATTACCTTTGCTAAGTAGATTTACTTTCTTAATAAGTTCCAGGAAAAATAATATTTAAAAAAAAAAATTCATTACGGTAAAATCTAATAGCGTCTTTTGAAAAAAAATTTTTTTTTAATCTACGAGTTACAATTTGTTTGACACAGAATCAGTGAGTCTAATCGACTCTGGTGCCATCATTTATAAATTAAAAGCTGATTCAGCTCACAATTGTAATTGTAAGAATTCTTGGCCGAGTTGATCAGGAGAGATAGTTATGTTTTTAGGATAATAATGAAACGTTCTTCTTTTTTTGAAATAAAAAAATGAAACATTTTTTTTTCTTTTACATAACCTGATCAACCAGCACAGTTTATATGTGTATAGAGGCCTAGCAAGACGGAAAACGTTATAATATGATAAAACCACAATGAATAAAATTGATCAAACAATAAAACTTAGATTGGGTGCTTTGGCAAAAATAACCTGTTATTAAAATATATTATTTATTTGAAAAATAAACTACCTTAATTGGTAATGTTACCAATTTATATATGTACATATGGATCTGAAACAGATACCTAATAGAAAAGCAATACAGAGATTTCAAATCCTCAAATAAATATGAAGTAGATTAGAATGGGAATAAAAAAAGAATGATTATAAGTGAAGTAATTGGATAAAATAAAAGAAACATATATAAAAATAGATTAGATTGGAAACATCACAAGTGTTAATACTATATGGGTAATTGAAAATATTAAACAATTTCAAAAGAATGTAAGTAATATAGGGAAGAAATTACATTTGGGGTGGAGAAATGAAACAAGGAAGTGTGCTAAGGTAATATGAAAGAAGATGTGGAGTGGAGAAATTGAATTAAGCCTGGATAATTTTTTCTTCTATAAAATATTACATGAAATAGAAGATGATGATGATGACTTGGCATACTGGAAATTGTAAAATTATTTCCAGTGACTTATTTTACCATGTATTATTTTTTTTATAACAAGCCTATTTATATAATATTAAAGGTATATCTTTACAACCAGCTATTTATTTTATATAAATGTTAAATAAACAAAAAAAAAACACTCTCAACTTCTTTAGATATACCTCTTCTGTCATAATATTTTCTGCATATTATTATTATATTTTGTAATTAGACAACTTATTGTGCTATGTCAATAATAAAGACTCGACTTTATTTTGATAAATATTTAAAATATTAAACAATATTTATATTACTATTTCTTTAAAACTTGATTCTTTTTTTTTATTCCAGAAAATAACATTCGTGGGGTGGGTGGGTGGTGTTTCCATTCTTTTTTTTTTTGATTCTACAATAAAGTGCAAATACTATTTCATTATATCACACATATTTCAATAATCTTCACATAAAAAAACATTTATGTGAAGTTTATTGAAATATGTGTGACATAATGAAATAGTATTTGCACTTTATTGTAGAATCAAAAAAAATAATGGAAAAACGCCCCCCCTCCCCACGAATGCTATCTTCTGGAATAAAAAAAAAGAATCAAGTTTTAAAGAAATAGTAATATAAATATTGTTTAATATTTTAAATATATATATATCAGAAAACGATAAAGAATAAATATTATATATTACTTGCAATTGCGAGGAGATAAAGTCATACATGACGAGATTTAATTTAATTGAACTAGGACATTCTGAATAGTGCAGTACCTTACTGACTGACAACAGTCAACCATAGTGTCTTACTGATGACTGCCAACAGCTAGAAACAGGATCTGAAGATAGGGATATTCAGAAAAGCTTGGTAAGAACTATCCATGCTCATTATATTGCGTTATGCATTACATATATTATTGATTTTTACTATTTAGATATCAATTTGAACAATGGTCTTAAAAGTAAGACTGGGTATTGCTGCTGAAAATATCAATTATGTCAAAGTGGTATTGTATGAAAACATAGATCTTTACCATTATTTAGCTACTATACCCATTTGTGTTGCAATGTTTTATATTAGAAGATTGATTACAATGATAATAAAGATGGCTATTGTCACTACCCCAAATTATTGACAACTATATTGTTGATCTTCTAGTCCTACATTTTTTTTTATTTTGAATGCTACAGTTATATAATACTCACCAACCTATTTATTATTTTATTCTAAATTACTTTTATTATAAAAATCCCTAAGAATTCAATGATGATAGATTAAGGTTTTCTGTAGCAAAATAGGAATTTACCGTTGTACTATTATTCCAATAACTTTTATTAATACTATTATTACTACTATAATAATAATAAATAATTGTTGAGTAATAATATTATTTCATTTTTTAAAAGTATCATGTTAATTCACAAAATATTAAACAATCATAATACAATTTAATATCAAAAAGTTGAAATTAGTCTAGTGTTTGTGGTCGAGTGGTCAACACAGCCGCCTTACAAGCAGTTGTCCCGGGTTAGCGGGTTCGCTTCCCAGCCGATGCGATGACACATGAAATAAAAGTTGATATTAACAAAATATATATTTCCCTTTTTAAAAATAATGCTCATATTTACTACAATGGCAAATACTTCTTGGTCTTGCAATAATTTAAATCTAATAAAGGGATGACTTGAATGCTGACCTAAAATGATAATAATTACCATGAAAAATTTCCAATTATTGCAAATATAAATAATACATAAAGTCTTGAAAAATGAAATAAAATGTGTACGTCATTTCAAAATAATTATAACTTCTAATTGGTATATAATCAGCCATTAACTAAACGAATGAATCAATTGCGTAATATATTTTATGATGAATTACTTTAAATACAAACCTGAATATTTTTTATAGATTTCTAAGGAGCAGATTTTAGAATAAAAATCTCAAAATAATTACTCTGAAAGATTTTTGTTAGCTCCTTTAGAAAATAATGCTAAACAAAAATTGTCTTAGCCAATATTAAATTGAATTTTTCATATAGTTTGCATAAATACAGATACTGATGGCTATAAGAAGACATACTGGTAACCACTTTCTAACAGAATAATAAAATCTATAAAATATAATCGATTTGAAGTAACTTGGTAATCACTACTGAAATTTGTGAATGTTTCTTTTATAATCTGCACTCTTTAATTGTGACTTATGATCCAGTAATTTTCTATATGCAAGTCAGACAGTTGTAAATTAGTTTCATAATGCTACTTATAATATTTACTGAAATAATATTGATAATAAAAAGGGCAAAAAGTTAAATATAATAAATTTTAATTAATAAACATGGTGTAGTCAACAAGCACTAGCAGAATATTTACTTACATATATCAGTCTATACACAAACTAAAACAGTATCCAAAATTCACTCTATAATTTTAAAACTACAACTAGGCTATTACAACAACAAAACTTAGAGATAGAATGGTACAGTGCATTAATCTCTATTTCATTTTCTTTCATTGTTTTTGACTTCTCATTATGTTTGTTTGCTAATGAAGATGGCAGAAAACTGCTGACATCTGGCTACAATTAATATTCAGTTATTTATTTTATATAAGCATATTGAATTTTGTGGAGTTTATTCTAGAGTATTATAATTATAATCTGTATTTTATGATTATATATATTCATTGTTATTTTAGATTTTATCAGTGTTTCTTTCACATTTTATGTTCACAATACTTCATCCATGTATTAGAAAACAGACTCAAACAATTCATCATCACTATACATGCATCTTTTGAACAATCATTAATCTTACACTATCAAACATCTAAATTTTCAAACCCATATAAACCTCCCACTATTATCATCAAAAGTTAGACAACACTGTCTTATGATTGTATAATAAATGTAAATATTTATTTGTTTTTAAATTTATCAGTTTCTCTTTTACTTCAACTCCAATATATTGCAACTATCCACAGAAAAAAGCTTACTCAATTCATTCTCACTAAGTATACATTTCATGATCAACCTTCACTTTTCAATAAATTAAAAGTATGAAACATCTAAATTTATATACCTATATTGACAGTTTCATATTCTTTAACACATCATTCTCATGAAAATTAGAAACTTATTTCTGTCCTTGCTGAAAGATGCCGAATGTCGCATATTCAAATTATTAACTTTTTATACAATATCAAGTTGTGGAGTTTAAAATTAACTAATAATAATTAAAACTATACATTAAAATAAATAAAAAGAGAAAAAGTTACCCCCCCTCCGCATATGCATCTACATATTTTGGCATGATTACGTGCTTCAACCGTATCAAACAGCCTCCATTATATATATTCTCCTGAACTGAATATAATCAATTTAATAGACAACTACATATTTAAATTAAAAATTTATTTCCATCAAATCGACTTTTGTTCAAAATTGAACCTTGTCAAGATGTTATAAGTATTCAAAAAATGTCACGTGATTTACATATCATCTAGAACCCCCTCAATTGGCCAATCTCAACCCCACAAAAAGTAATACCATCAAGTGAAATATATATATATTCTCTAAGCACTATTTCCTATTTCGGAGTACTAACACTCTTCATGAATTGAGTTATCCTATTGCGAAGGAGATTGATTTCATTAAAAAGAAAACATTTATTTTGATAGTTTATCGCATTTATTTAGAAAATTTAGTCATATTATTTTAAAATACGATATTTACACAACTCTTTAATATTTGTTTAAAATATTTATTAATTTACTTCAGTTTAATAAATACGAAACATTTTTTTTAAAAACAAAGTTTTACTCTTTAATGACGAACAAGAATTTCGGAAACCATTTTTCAAATTACGAATGCTATTTACTAAATTCGTTACTGGTATACAAGTAAAACAATAATTCTAATTTACAATACGCATTCTCAAACAAAACAATGTTAATTTTATATTCATATACGTTTATTGTTTTTATTTTTAATATTTTAAATATTCTTGTTAATTTAAGTAAGGCTGATGTATTTGCTTCGGTAGCGCAAATGGAGCCTCTTTTATATATAGAAAGAGAAATACCGAATTTAATAGAAAATTATATTGAAGCTGAGAAACTTCGTTTAAAAGAAATTAGAATGTAAGTAATACGTTTCAAATAAAAAATAAAAAAAATATGTATTTTATATTTACATTTACAATACCAGAACAATCAGATTGGCTGATAGATATATAGATAGACTGATTGATATATAAATAGATAAAAACGTAGTTAAGTATATGCGATGCCTATTTCCAGACAGAAAAATAAATATATAGATTAATAGATAAATAATTATTAAAAACTGATATAAAGATTGATATAACATGGTAGATAAATAAATAAGACCAAAACAATCCGTAAATTGAATTAAACAATTTCATAAATAATTTTTAAACAAGCTTGTCGATATTGGGAGAATATGTTATTTTTCATACAATATTTGTATTAAGAGAAATGACTTCATTTCATGTTTAATACAATTTATATTCTAAGATAAAAATAAAAGAAAGAATGTTCATATTCATCGAATATTATTTCAGAATAAATATTTGTGAATAAATTGTCATTAAATATACCATCTATTTACATATCTATTTGTCTATTTATTTATGCATTATGTATTTGTTCTTTTATATATTACTTAATGTGTTTTAATGAGGGTTTTACTGCTGTATGTTTATTTATCTATTTATTTATTTGACTGTCTGTTAATCTATTTATTTCTATATGTATCTTTTTTATCACTCTACTTTTCTCTCCCCATCCATGCCATAAATTATTCGCAAAAATATATATGCATTAATACATTTAAAAAAATACATATGGATATATTGGTTATAGATAAATGCATTTTAATTGAGGTACCACAATTATAATAATACATACATATAAATTTATAATGAATTCCACAGTTCATGCAAATATATATTGTAATGGTATATACAAGTCCCATTACATCGCTCTCAAAGCAAAATATATAAAAAAAAAAAAAATCAATAAATAAAATTTATTTAAATTGTTATAAAAATTAAAAAAAATAAAACATATGGTAAACTGATTAAATAATTATTTAAAGTTAAAAGTGAATTCTTAAAAGGTGTTAAGGCTTATAAGTTGAACATATAGATAGGCCATATTTTGACCTTCAAAAAACAGACTCTATTTTGAATAGCATTTGCTACCAGAATCTATGCCAGTTTGAACTTTGAAATGTCCAGCTAGAAAGGGTAGACATGCTGTTGCTCCATGAATGGAACAATGGGTTTTGCTTCCATCTGACACCGCAAAAACAAGCATGCCACCAGAAGATCCATAGCCTAACCATGAAAAGAAGATGATGCCACATATTTAGGTTCAGCATTGCTATTGGAAGTGATATTTGTTTGAAATTATCTAATAATTTGATGTTAATTGAAGATTTAGATGAAAACTTTAATACAAAATTGAAAATAAGTAATTATCTGATTAAAAAAGGTATATAATTTTTTAACCGTGCTAGCTTAAAGTTTTGACTACTTTATGAGCATAAATAGCTAGAGCTTGTTAACTTGATCATTAGTAAATAAATTAATTGTTGAGAACTTGAAATCAAATTTTTATTACTAAACAATAATTAGAGTTTACTAGAATAACATTAAAATATGTGTGTGCTTGACTGACCTTTGGACTTTGAAACCATGTGCTGGTATTGTGACAGCATACTCTTGTCATGTGGTGGCTTTTTATTACAATTATAACTAATATTTATTATCATTTGTGTAAAATTTCCAATATTTAGTAATTTAACATTTTTATAATAACAATGACTAAGTTTATAAACCCAGAAAGATTTTAATTCATCAAATGTATCCGATTTCGGTGTACTTAATTTATAATTTAAACATTCTATATTTTTCATTATTTAATTAATAATCTATGATTCAAGACATTATCAAATCTTATATTGCCTATATTTAAGTATATAAGAGAAATGGGGCTGAGATTCTATAGTAATGAGTAGTTCCATATGATGGACTTAAGCAAAAATGATATACTGAAACAAAAAATAAAAATAAAGTATTTAATATTATTTTTAATTGACCACCTTAAAATATTTACATCATTCAATTCATGCATAAGCTTTTCAAATTGCTTTCATAATCACAAACAAAAACTTTAGTACCATATCCAATTTAAATTTTACAAGGAAAGTTAATAAAAAGGGAAATAATACCACAGTTGATATGTAAACATAGAATCTTTTGTTTAATAGAAAGAGCTTAAACAAAAAATGTAAGATACTTTTAGAAAGATATAATTTATGCTGATTCCATGTTATAGTTTCTGTTGTTGTTTTAAACAGTTAATAAAGAAAACAAATAATTTATAATTAAAGGTACTGTTTTTATTCTGCAATTGTATCATGACTAATACCATTATTCTCTATTATTCAAATTATGTAATTGATGGGAATATTTAATGTGCAAATTTATCCATGTATAATTAATCAATTAGAAAACACTCAACATGGAATTATAACTAATGCAAGTCAATTGCATCCAGCCAAGAATTAAAGTGAAATTGTCTGGCTGATGCATACAAAACATAGATCCAGAAGATCCTATTTTTAATGCTACGCTATATCAAATACAGATAACAAAGGATTGGAGTTTTCTTTTATACCTCTCTCCTGGTAGGTTATATTTTAAAAGCTTATTTAGATGGAAATATTTAATATGTATGGTTATCCATTTATAATTACTTAATTAGAAAACATTCAACCTTGAACCATATCTAATGAAATCCAACAACAACTTGACAGTTTTACCTTAACTTTTGTTATGGTGAAGTTGACCTTCATTATCTAATGTACTAGGTTAAATGTATTCTAATCCAGTAATTATAAATAGATAACTCCATGCATTAATTATTTCCATATAAAACATTCATTAAAATATTATATTATCTAGTTGATTATATATATATATATATATATATATATAATATATATATATATATATATATATATATATATATATATATATATATATATTATAACAAAAGAAATATAATAGCAGATTAAATTAGTTATGTTAAAAAGGTGCATTATAAAAATACTTAATAAAAAAACTTATAATTGAATTAAATGTATATCCGTTGCATTAGGTGTGTGTGTGTGTGTAGATATAACATACGAATCACGTAAGTAGTCATTTAAGTATAATCGTTAAAAAAAAAAAAATAGTTTATACATTTTAATCATAATATTAAATATTTTATAAAGGAAATATATTTTGTAATAAGTAAAAAAATAATAAATGATAATGCAAAGGAAGAAAGTATAATAGTTTTACTGCGTGCAACAATTGGATAGTTTATAAAAATATGAAGCATTGTGTTACCTTTGATTTGCTTTCTGAATTGGGTTTTAAATAAATAACTTGAACATTTTTATATTTAATTAAATGGCAAATGTAAATATGTTAATGAAAATTAGGGGTTCCTAAAATTAAAAAAGTTATCAATCAATTTTTAAAAGTTATGCTTTTTTCTTTCTTCCTATTGCTGACACAAAATAAAAAAAAAGAGAAAAGAAGTTTATACTGTTTTTATTTTCATAATATAAGAAATGAAAGAAATATTTATCAATAAACATATTATTAAGTATAAGCATATGTTAAATCGTATTATTAGGTTTTGATAAATCTGTTGTTTGGAAAACATCCATTAAGTACAATGGTTTATGGGAAAAACAATAAATGGAATATAAGTGGGTCAGAAATGAATAATTTCATTAGACTAGTCTATTCCAAATCTTAAGTCAAAAAGCAGTGCTGCAATAATTCCATGAAGAGAAGATAATGTAGTTTAGATCACCTTGCTGACCTTAAAAATATTTTTCATATCTTAACTTGCAGATACGTCAGGTATATTACTAAATTACTTCAAAGTCAGTAGTCATTTTGACAGTTTACCAAAGATTAATTGGAAAATGAATTTTAGTAATGAAATAAAATGTATATTAATATATTTTTCATCATCCCGATTTGGGACATTTTCTATGAGTTCCAACATATCTATGATTATATAAAGAGGAAAGACTCTTTTGTAATAAAAATAAAACAATTTATAAAAAAAAGATAATAAAAACAATTTGATTCCTTATTTAATTTGAAAAATATCAAGAATAAAAATTTAATGATATTTAGCACAAAACGCCATTTTCTCGAAACATTTACAAAACATTTTTTTTTTCTTTTTACATCAAGATACCAATTTATTAATATAGATTGACATTATTTTGTAATATTTTGTTTATAGCTTAAAACTACTGTAAACATTAAATCGAGAAAATAAATTTCAGTGAATAAGAAATCTGATATTTATGTAAAAAATAAAGTAAAATGAATATTATGAACATAATGTTCGATGTACTGGAAAAAAAAAACATGTATTGATCTATGATTTCACATCCTTTTGTATTTAAGTAAAACTTTAATCATCATTATAGTCACTGTCTCCAAAAACAAATTCAAGTTCCTCTAACAATTATTCTTACATTGTACTTAAAAGATAGTCTATCATAGTTATCAAAACTTTAGTTTTTTTTCTCACTACACTACATATAGAAAACATCAAATCACAGTATGTAAAAATAATAAAAAAATATTCTAAGAAAGTTCATATTTAAAACTAATTATATCTTATATATTGAAACAGACAGATCGGAGAACCGATCTTCGTTTCAGGTGTTTTTATGTACGGTAATTCAAACTACTGTTCGCCCGCAGTGAGATTTTGTCTATTTTAAGTTATAATATAAATTAGTTATATATTCTATAGTTTATAAATAAATATGTAAAGTTTCCGTATATAAATGTCACAAACCATGAAATAATATTCGTGTGTGCGTGGTTTGTGAGTTTATATCATTTAATTTAAAGTTTCAGTGCGGGCGTATTTGTTTTAAATTTTAGTTTTAAAATTGTATAAAGTCGTCTAAAAATACTGATCAAAAATCACATTCCTTTGATCAGTGTTTTTAATTAAAATCTAATTGCACAAATGTTCAGAGCAATTAAGTTGTATTCAAAATTAGTAAGGAATTTTTATATGTAATTAATGTATCGATCTAAAAATGGCATATTAAATTAAAAGATTGCTAAAAACAGATAATTGATTGTTGGTCAAGCTGCATCGCTAGAGGCTAGAGAAAGTAGGCAGAGCCTAAAACAAAAACAAGTCGGAAAGGTCAGCAGTGGCTACTTTAGAGAAAAACAGATTCTAACTTTTGTCGTGTTTGAGAGAGGTAGTCTCGAGACAACACAGCAGTTGAGTATAATTCAAACATTTTTATTAAGAAGTTTACCAGTGAATCGCAATGTTGATGGGCTAAGTGCCAGGAGCTGGTCTTTGCCCCTGCCAATATGGATCTTCGTGCCGCTGTTTGATCATGTTTCATATACTTCAGAATTTCCAACTTCCAATCTCAAAATTAGCTATGCCTTACAAATAACTTTCAAAAATGCGCGCCTACGTTCATCACAAGTCAAGCTGGATGAAGAAAGAAGAGTAACTTTGTTACACAAACTTTAACTTTCTTACGTGCTTAATGTTATCAATCAAGTGAATCATATGTAAGTTTTTATATCATTTATAATGCTATTGTTTAATCTGTCAGTAAATTTTCTTTTCTTTTTTTTAATCCTCTGCTCTAGTCTTTAGAAATCATTTATAAAATTGTAGTTAATAGTAATAATATTTCAACTGAATGCATTTATATTTTCTTATGTTGCTTATTTCATGAACAAACATTGCCAATAGTAATATTTCCAATTCTGTGTAAACTAGTGTGTAATAATGATCAATTTAATTTAAAAGTAATTTCATTTTCTGAATTAAATATTCTTTCACATTCCGAGTTGATAAATGTTAAGTCACTTTATTAGTCTATGTTAATTTGTCCTATAATTGCAATCTAAGGTTCGATCGTAAAATATATGTATAATAGTTTCAAAGTGTTCATTAATGTTATGTATAATATGAGGAATAATTCACTGAATAATTTGATACTATCGCTACCGCCTGTCAACCCGAAGGGTTAGAGTTTCAGAGTAAATTTAACTAATTATTGTTCTCACCGTCAGTTTAATTTCGCTATGTTTTTATTGGGATCAGGATCTCAGCCTATGGCGTAGAAACAGACTAGTAGTTTCCAGGTTTTATATAATTTCTAGTAAAAAAAACCCGCTTCAAGTATTCGTCCTTCACGTCTGTGGCAATGCCTTCCCTTCGCTGAAGTTAGCGTCTCGCCATTCTACCATTGGGGAATGAAAGCAGTTTTTTTCTTTCCCGGTAATCTCTTGGATCACCGGGGTTCGAAATGATCCCGGCTGGTTGTCGTGTCCCGGAACTACTTGGGGGCATTAAGCCTTGTCAAAGTACAAGCCGCCCGGTATTCCGTTAATGCACCGCAATTGATTACTGTAGGGCTTTTGAATATAGGCAACCACCAGTTCATCTATCTTCCAGGTCGTATTTATATAAAACCACCAGTTCATCTATCTTCCAGGTCGTATTTATATAAAACCACCAGTTCAGCTATCTTCCATGTCATATTTATATAAAACCACCAGTTCAGCTATCTTCCATGTCGTATTTATATAAAACCACCAGTTCAGCTATCTTCCATGTCGTATTTATATAAAACCACCAGCACATCTAACCTTTATGTCGTCTTTATATAAAACCATCCTCCAACTGTTCGTCTACGTTCCGGCTCGAGCCTATTCTAATAAAATAAGTTAATAAAAATCTTTAGATAAATATTTTTACAGTGCTCAAATACTCTGATTCTCTTAACCACCCGTCAATCATTTAACTACCCAGCTATTGGCATAAGTTTGTTTATTAAATAAAACGTTCACTAAAGATTAGTAGCCAAATACAAGAGGATTTATGAAGTGTTACCGTACTGTATAACACTATATTTATATGCTTTATATTTGCTTATTAAACACTTTATTTAATCTTAATCTTTGTGTCCTCCACCTTATTACTCTCTAAGTCTATGTAGCCATTTTCTGTCTGTATTGGCAACTTAAATATATACGTTACATAAATGACCGTTCCAGTATCTAGAGTCTAATAAATATATATATCATTAACTGTAAGAATTAGTCTATGTTCTAAGCTGAGCTAGAAAAGGGATAACCCTGTGCTGGTGTAAAGTCATCATCGGTTGGTCATGCCGGGGTTTGGGTTTGAATTCAGTTGGCGTTTTGGGAATTTATTCTTAAACGTGGACTGGGTTTGAACTCGGGTACTGTGTATGAGTAAGCGTGGTGGATTTATACCGGTACAGTTATTATATTTTTGGACGCCCTCCGTGGTGCTTCGATGAAGAAATCTCCCACACCCTGCAGAGTGAACGGAAGTAAACAGTTAAATGATAAAAATATTCAATTTTTTTTTGCGTTTGTCATAATATTGATATGTATTTGGCGTATTAAAATGCACAAGTGAAAATTATAGTAGTAAAACAAAGTAATATAAATTTTTTTCTCCCTCACATAAAGAATCAGTATATAGTACTCTCAAATATTGTTAAGAAACAGAGTGAAGATTTTTTTTGAAAAGAGAGCGGAAGCAATTCGTGCGTGTAATTAATTAAAATAAATGAGTTATTCCATAATGTTTTTGTGAGTTCATTCTTGTCGTTTAAATCATATGAAAAAATAAAGAAGTAGAATTAAGTCCAGTTCTAAAAAAATAAAAACGTGTACGCGTATATATATTTGTGTACGTATATATATATATTTTCGTTTGTTGTGAAAAATATTTTTTTTTGAAAAAAAAAAAGCAAAAGAAATAGGATTACCTTTATGTTTAAAAATAAAAAACGTGTGTGCATATATATGTTGTAATATAAAAAAAAACCTTACCGGAGTCAGTATTAAATTTTTTTTGCCTATATAAATCTTGAATCAAAAAATTATTAGGTCATATAAAAGTATATATTTGGGGATCAGTGGATTAAATTATCTATTGGTCACATGTTGCTGGCTGGCGCCTATCAAATAAATTTGTCAGCAAACATGTTTGTCCATACAGCAGTGGCGAGTGTTGTTTTAAAAGAGAGTAGGGTGGCATATATAAAAAGAGAGAATTACTGACAGAAATACAAAAAAATACTATGTTATGTACCCATTATGAATATGTATGTATTATAGGACTGAGGAGAACAGTGCGAACTGGGTGAAATAAAGTTTTTTTCCCTGTATATTTTTAGTAATGATTTTAGACATGTCATATTATATTCCTAAATAAAGAAAAAAGCGTAGATAACAAAAACCAGGCTGAACGTAGGCGAAGGAAGAAAGAGAGAAAGGAAGTAAGCCACACAAACAGTATCAGCAGCGGAGGAGGATTTGGCACAAGGAGCAGGGATCAGTAACCTTTTATGATATATACAAATCAAAGCGTTGTACGAATCAAAGTCTTATGCTAAAAACATTTCTAAGGGAAAACGAAGCAGAAATGGCAGAAATAGAAGGAAACAAACAGAGGGAGCACGATCGCGATACGAAGTTTAACGCGATCCTCAGAGAGATGAGAGAGGACAGGAAGGTTATAATGATGATGTTGGAGAGGCTGGTAAGGATCGACGAGGCACGGGGCATCCGAGCCGACTCAAGTCTAGAAAATGCAGGGCGTCAGCGGGAAATGAATCCCTCTGAAGACCCAGGAATGGAAAATGAAGATGACCAGGCCACCCCGGGGGAAGTTGGGGACAGCAGGGAAGGCAATAGTGCAAGGAGTGGAGCAGAGGACACAGAACCTCAACCAACTAAAATAAGGTTGGAACCTCATGAGATTAGATTAGTGAATACAAATGCCAACTCTACTCAACAAAAATGTAAAGAATTAGATGTGACAGAGATTACTCATAGTCAAAGTTTTACTCTAGCAGATTTAGCTAAGAATGAAGAAAGTACTGAGGAAATGGTGGTTTCAAATTTACTGCAAGCCAGCCCATTTCAAAGTGATTATATCAGTTTACCACCCTCTAATGGAGTGGCTGTATCGATGATGAGAAATATTAATAGAACAATACATACTGTTATGGATGAATCTTCTGAAATCATAATTAATGAGAAGTTATATTTTCATAATAATTATAAAGATGTTCTGTGGAAAGGTGGATTAATGAAGACATCAAAGTTAAAGTTTAGAAATGATGCTGAATGGCCTCCTGATATGAAAATGAAGAAAGTGGACAGATCTTTAGTTGTATACAATGCTGCCCATTTTAATAAAACCTATAATTATTTGTTTATGAAATATGATCAGAACGGGATTGATGAGGAGCTGAACTCATTAAACAGAAATAATAAACTTTGTTTTAAAGCATGGACATATGTTAAAAAAAATAGTTTCATAAAAAATGGAGAAAGACTTCTCAACTCCCAAAGTGAAAATGTTATAATGGATGCCATTAGGTCACAGAAGGTTAGAGAAATTCTTTTAAAGCAAGATACTTTTAATAATGAACAATATAATAATATACCAAAGCACAATATTGTGACCGCTTTTGCTATTTTAGTAAGAAATCTAAAAAGACATACCTATAACCCTTATATACCTCCCGACCCAGGGAGAAGGTAGAGATATACAAAATGATAACCCGGGAAATGACCACTATGACATGCACATGATGATGAGAAAAGGAATTACGGTAATATACCCACCTTTGTAAATATTAAGTTCAAACCCTCACCCAGACTGTTCTCCAAGGTCAATCAATTATGTGAAAAAGAGAAAGAAAAACTGTTAATCAGAAATTATGTATAATCATTTTTTTTTGTTGTTTTTTTTTATAAAGTGACAAGAAATGAAACAGACAGATCGGAGAACCGATCTTCGTTTCAGGTGTTTTTATGTACGGTAATTCAAACTACTGTTCGCCCGCAGTGAGATTTTGTCTATTTTAAGTTATAATATAAATTAGTTATATATTCTATAGTTTATAAATAAATATGTAAAGTTTCCGTATATAAATGTCACAAACCATGAAATAATATTCGTGTGTGCGTGGTTTGTGAATTTATATCATTTAATTTAAAGTTTCAGTGCGGGCGTATTTGTTTTAAATTTTAGTTTTAAAATTGTATAAAGTTGTCTAAAAATACTGATCAAAAATCACATTCCTTTGATCAGTGTTTTTAATTAAAATCTAATTGCACAAATGTTCAGAGCAATTAAGTTGTATTCAAAATTAGTAAGGAATTTTTATATGTAATTAATGTATCGATTTAAAAATGGCATATTAAATTAAAAGATTGCTAAAAACAGATAATTGATTGTTGGTCAAGCTGCATCGCTAGAGGCTAGAGAAAGTAGGTGGAGCCTAAAACAAAAACAAGTCGGAAAGGTCAGCAGTGGCTACTTTAGAGAAAAACAGATTCTAACTTTTGTCGTGTTTGAGAGAGGTAGTCTCGAGACAACACAGCAGTTGAGTATAATTCAAACATTTTTATTAAGAAGTTTACCAGTGAATCGCAATGTTGATGGGCTAAGTGCCAGGAGCTGGTCTTTGCCCCTGCCAATATGGATCTTCGTGCCGCTGTTTGATCATGTTTCATATACTTCAGAATTTCCAACTTCCAATCTCAAAATTAGCTATGCCTTACAAATAACTTTCAAAAATGCGCGCCTACGTTCATCACAAGTCAAGCTGGATGAAGAAAGAAGAGTAACTTTGTTACACGAACTTTAACTTTCTTACGTGCTTAATGTTATCAATCAAGTGAATCATATGTAAGTTTTTATATCATTTATAATGCTATTGTTTAATCTGTCAGTAAATTTTCTTTTCTTTTTTTTAATCCTCTGCTCTAGTCTTTAGAAATCATTTATAAAATTGTAGTTAATAGTAATAATATTTCAACTGAATGCATTTATATTTTCTTATGTTGCTTATTTCATGGACAAACATTGCCAATAGTAATATTTCCAATTCTGTGTAAACTAGTGTGTAATAATGATCAATTTAATTTAAAAGTAATTTCATTTTCTGAATTAAATATTCTTTCACATTCCGAGTTGATAAATGTTAAGTCACTTTATTAGTCTATGTTAATTTGTCCTATAATTGCAATCTAAGGTTCGATCGTAAAATATATGTATAATAGTTTCAAAGTGTTCATTAATGTTATGTATAATATGAGGAATAATTCACTGAATAATTTGATACTATCGCTACCGCCTGTCAACCCGAAGGGTTAGAGTTTCAGAGTAAATTTAACTAATTATTGTTCTCACCGTCAGTTTAATTTCGCTATGTTTTTATTGGGATCAGGATCTCAGCCTAGATCGGAAGAGCAGACTTGTAGTTTCCAGGTTTTATATAATTTCTAGAAAAAAAATCCGCTTCAAGTATTCGTCCTTCACGTCTGTGGCAATGCCTTCCCTTCGCTGAAGTTAGCGTCTCGCCATTCTACCATTGGGGAATGAAAGCAGTTTTTTTCTTTCCCGGTAATCTCTTGGATCACCGGGGTTCGAAATGATCCCGGCTGGTTGTCGTGTCCCGGAACTACTTGGGGGCATTAAGCCTTGTCAAAGTACAAGCCGCCCGGTATTCCGTTAATGCACCGCAATTGATTACTGTAGGGCTTTTGAATATAGGCAACCACCAGTTCATCTATCTTCCAGGTCGTATTTATATAAAACCACCAGTTCATCTATCTTCCAGGTCGTATTTATATAAAACCACCAGTTCAGCTATCTTCCATGTCGTATTTATATAAAACCACCAGTTCAGCTATCTTCCATGTCGTATTTATATAAAACCACCAGTTCAGCTATCTTCCATGTCGTATTTATATAAAACCACCAGCACATCTAACCTTTATGTCGTCTTTATATAAAACCATCCTCCAACTGTTCGTCTACGTTCCGGCTCGAGCCTATTCTAATAAAATAAGTTAATAAAAATCTTTAGATAAATATTTTTCCAGTGCTCAAATACTCTGATTCTCTTAACCACCCGTCAATCATTTAACTACCCAGCTATTGGCATAAGTTTGTTTATTAAATAAAACGTTCACTAAAGATTAGTAGCCAAATACAAGAGGATTTATGAAGTCTTACCGTACTGTATAACACTATATTTATATGCTTTATATTTGCTTATTAAACACTTTATTTAATCTTAATCTTTGTGTCCTCCACCTTATTACTCTCTAAGTCTATGTAGCCATTTTCTGTCTGTATTGGCAACTTAAATATATACGTTACATGAATGACCGTTCCAGTATCTAGAGTCTAATAAATATATATATCATTAACTGTAAGAATTAGTCTATGTTCTAAGCTGAGCTAGAAAAGGGATAACCCTGTGCTGGTGTAAAGTCATCATCGGTTGGTCATGCCGGGGTTTGGGTTTGAATTCAGTTGGCGTTTTGGGAATTTATTCTTAAACGTGGACTGGGTTTGAACTCGGGTACTGTGTATGAGTAAGCGTGGTGGATTTATACCGGTACAATATATATATATATATAAAGTATATTTTTAAATTACATCCTGTGTAAATTGGTACTGTGTAAGTTTCTAATCTGGTTCTGTAAATGCAATCTTTCTACAATGTAAGAAATCTGTGTAGAGATAAGAAAATAAATCTACGTTTGTCAATCTTCTACTGCAATAGATGAATATATGATTACACAATGGCATATTTATAATAAAAAAAATAATAGATTTATTTATACTGAACATTTGTTAGGAAAATCAATTTGTCTAGATTTAAACATTCATGAAACAAAAACGTTGGAAAACTTATGTTTGATAATACTCAACCCAAATTCCAAAACAATTATTTCAATTAATGTGAAAATAACTTTCAACTTTTCTTATGTCAAAGAAAAATAGATTAACGTCGCTATAAAAAAAAGTTCACATTAGTTGTAATATTATTTTATGATTCTTTTGGAGCCATCTTTTGAATTATCATAGTAATGACTTAGTTGCTGTGATTATATATATATATATAAAGCTCTGGAATTTTAATAAAGCGATTTAACCTGTTTTAGCAATACCCAAATTTTATTTTTAATTGGTATTTTAGTATTACATGTATTAAAAATAAATAAGCTTTATGAATAAATTTATTATTATTAATAATGATGATGATCTATTACAATTCTATTTTTTCTTTATTGTATTTCACAATTTATCCAATATTAATATCAATCACTTTTCTTTACTCACGTTTTTACAATGTATTATACACTTAATTTACTATCATAGCAGTTTCGACTGCCTTAGCAAACTTCTTCAGATCTTTTCCTCATAAATTAACCCAACTGTTCATTTAGGGCTAAAATACCTGAAGAAGATTGTCGGGACAAATAAAACCGCTATGATAGTAAAATAAGTATATAATGCATTGTAAAAAAGTGATTGATATTAATACTGGCAGAATGATGATGATTATGATAGATTTTTTACTGCTATTATGTATTTTTAGAAGTGCAAAGGAAATCATTTTTAAAAATTTAATGAGGTCAGAAAATCCGGAAAAATTTCTTGGCAACCCCTTAAATATTTTTCATTTAATACGGAAATATTCCTTGGATATGAAAAATATTTTGCAAAAAATGAATTCAACAAGCATGAAAGGTAGGTATGTTAGTATATTCTATCGAAATTATATTTTAATGTAAAGAAATTTATTCTTAAATTAAGTATTAATATACTTCTTCTTTGAAATATCTTTATACACTTAATATTTATGAATGTTGAAAACATTTACAACACAAATACATACATATGCATGCTCATGTGTGTGTGTATATATATATATATATATATATATATATATATATATATATATATATATATATATATATATATATATATATATATATAATTGACAGGATTTAGTCTTTGTACATGAAAATGTTACAATTATAAGTTTACTGTAAGTAACTAGAATATTTTTGTTATAAAATAATATGATAATCAACCCAAAGGTTACATTACAGGCTGAAATCATATTATCCAGAAAGTGCATTTTCTGTCTGATTAAATATTGACTTTAGTTGGGTCAAATCAAAAATATTATTGTAAATAAAGTGATTTTAGCCGGTAATTCCAGATTTTAATTGATAGTTTTCCTGATTACAGAAGCTGAAATATATTAGTATAAACAAAGACTTTCATTACAATTTCAATATCTATTGTAATCATAGTCATTCTTTTAACAGTGGTAATTGATCAAAATAACATATATATATATATATAAACAATATTGGCAAATAAATATTAGTTTAGGGTATTTATAAACAATTAATGACCAACTGTACACATGGTGGAGAGATTATACAAATTTTAATTTTAATTGTCAAATTTATATCATCACAGATAATGACATAAAAAAGAAGTCTTTACACAATTCAATTATGTTACCTGATAGGTACCACCCCCCTTCACATTAATACTACTATTAAATGTCAAAATAAATAAATGACTTGAAATACGGATGAGAAATAAACAAGCACCACAACTATTAACAATAACAATAATTTTAATTAATACATAGAATGATAATTATATAAAATAAATTGTATTTACATATTTACATTTAATAACCTATGAAGAGCTTATGTGAGAGGAAATTTTTTTGTAGATTAATAATAATCCATCAAAGTAAGTTTATTCAATTACCCTGATAAATCCATGATGGTAGATGATATTTATGTCTCTGTTAATGTTTATATGTGACCATTAAAATCATTATTTTATACATTAACAAATATTTCTCTAATATCTTAAGTTTTATTGACTTGTTTCAATAGTAGTTTAATCCATCCAAGTTTTCCTGTTATTAACGTTATTGAAATAATGTAGTTTTCTTTACACATTAATTCATAAAATAATATTTTCCTTTTGTTAATTCATCAAGGGGTAAGTTTTCTTATAGCAAGTGCAATTTTTTGTTCAGCTTCAGACAGTGATTAATGGCCCAGGAGAATGACAGTGAATTTTAAGACATTTCTTTGTTTACAGTTCCATAGTCAGATACACCACTGAAAATATCAAGGATGCATTATGAAGTTTTATCTCAAAGACTGTATTATTTACTTAAACAGTCATTAGAGTTTTTATTGATTTCCCTCTTACAAATCATGAAGAAGTAACAACCATTCCCATCTTTTATATAAAGCAGACAATCGAAGAGAGCTTCAGTTGGTTCTTGTATCAACATTCTTTTGAAATTTTATAATTTATTTCAAAATACAGAATGGTTAAGGAATTTTAATTTTACAATAATTATTAAATACCTTACTTTATACCTGATTTATGCGCATGACTTTTATACATTTATTATATATTCACTACGCTGGATTTTTTTTAAAAGTGTCATAGCATCGGCCGGGACGCGAACCTGCAACCCGGGCACCTGTTTGTAAGGCGGTCGCGCTGACCTCTCGACCACTAATGGATTTTTGACTCTATTTGTGAAAAATATCAGTGGCACAGATAAGTTAAATTATAAATTAACATTTATTTATGACTTAATAAACATTTACATAGTAATTCGTTAACAATATTCATAAATTAAATAAATGATAAATAACATAAAATATCATCACGTAATTATTTTACACGGATAATGTCCATTAATTAAATAAATAAATAAAACATAAAATAAAGTATCATCTCATGTTCTTAGTTCTGTATATGAATATGTGCACTAATTCCAAATAACACAATCTAAATTTTCTTGCAAATGTACTGATTTAGGCCCTTTTAAGGACAAGAATAGATTCAAGTGCCCAGTCAATGGCAACTCCAAAATGTCAAAATCAGAACCAATGCACCTATACTTCAAAATTATAATAATACTGACAACAATTGCCATTAATAAACCTATGAAAATTGACTATGATAACATATGAAATCAAAGAGGGAATTTGAACTCCAACTGAGCTGGAATATCATATAATTGACTTATAACAAATTATAACAATAATTCACTTGAATGCCCTTTTATGGCTGATGACCTAATACATGAAACAAACATTAAGATGGTGGAAATAATGTATGCATAATAATGCATAGAGACTCTGCTCAAACATACATTTATATAACAAAAAGCAATGCTATATCTGTGGATGTACTCATCTGCATAAAGGAATAACAAACATTAAGTACCCTGTGGGTTTCTAACCATCATCAGAAAAACTAACATAACTACAGAATGTTCAGTGGATTAACGACCAGCCAGAAACAAACTTAAAGAATAAAAAAATAATGCCAAACAGTTATTCTGTAGATTAATCCCCATCACAGAAAAAGCATTATAACATTAAAGCAGTATTGAACCTCACTGTCGTAATAAAATGTAAATAAATAACCCTCATCAATCTGTTATATCGGAAAGCATATGCAGTTTAAAAGTGTGAACTAAACCCAAAAGATGTGGAAAACTCTATTACAGGAAACAATTGAGATATTGGCCAACCATAGACCAGATTGTATGAAAGAATATTACCTTATACTATTTATAATATGAGTATAAGCACAAAACCCTGGAAATACATACAGGATGAGGCCATTTGGTGATAATGCATTATAGATGCATTGAATTAATTATTAAATCTTTACACAAGAACTGTTACCTAAATTGACTCTCTTTAATCACTATATTTAGGTGAACAAGTAATTATTTAATACACACTAGATTATATATTCTGTGAATTCAACATACTTATAAAAGAATATAAAATACAAATAAAACATGAAATGCTTATTCATTAATTTCATGAACTTGGTTCAAATGCACATCATTTAAATATATTGGCTATTAGCAAATCAATTAATAACACATTTCTCAAATATAATGACAAATATAAATTAAATATAAACAGTGAGGATTGCCAATTCCTCTACAAACTTTATGATAAATGCTTAGCCAGAGCCAGCACTTAAAATATCTCTGTCAGAAACCCTTCCCCATACCCTGACCGTGGTTTCGTGCTTTGGCACTCCTCAGAGAGGTGGCAGGGTAGGTTCAGACACTAGATCTAAAAATACCTACCAAAGCTAAGCACTTAGCTAAAAGTTATCTATTGAGTGGAAAATCTGAAATTTTCAGACATCTACATGTCTTTAAACCCAGCTATCCAACTCAAATAGCTATATGGAGCTGATAGATCTTCAGCCATACCATATATTAGTAGTCATAGCAATATAATATTGCATACGACTTTTGGCAGAGACTATAAATAGTCAAAATAAGAGTCATAGAACAATTCATAGATCACATGACCCTATCTCTTAAGCTTGTAAGTTATAAACAGTGAGGATTGACAATTCCTCTACAACCTTTATGATAAATGCTTAACCAGAACCAGCACTTAAAATATCTGTCAGGAACCCTCCCCAAACCCCTGACCATGGTTTCATGCTTTGGCACTGCTCAGAGAGGTGTCAGGGTAGGTTCAGACACTAGATCTATATGTTATGGCTGAAGATCTATCAGCCCCATATAGCTATTTGAGTTGGAAAGCTGGGTTTGAAGACATGTAGATGTCTGAAAATTTCAGATTTTCCACTCAATAGATAACTTTTAGCTATGTGCTTAGCTTTGGGTTGGTATTTTTAGATCTAGTGTCTGAACCTACCCTGACAACTCTCTGAGGAGTGCCAAAGCATGAAATCATGGTCAGGAGTTTGGGGAGGGATTTCTGACAGATATTTTAAGTGCTGGTTCTGGTTAAGCATTTATCATAAAGCTTGTAGAGGAATTGGCAATCCTCACTGTTTATAACTTACAAGCTTAAGAGATAGGGTCATGTGATCTATGAATTGATCTATGACTCTTATTTTGACTATTTATAGCCTCTGCCAAAAAGTCTTATGCAATTTTATATTGCTATGACTACTAATATATGGTATGGCTGAGATCTATCAGCCCCATATAGCTATTTGAGTTGGATAGCTGGGTTTGAAGACATGTAGATGTCTGAAAATTTCAGATTTTCCACTCAATAGATAACTTTTAGCTAAGTGTTTAGCTTTGGGTTGGTATTTTTAGATCTAGTGTCTGAACCTACCCTGACACCTCTCTGAGGAGTGCCAAAGCATGAAACCATCGTCAGGGGTTTGGGGAGGGGTTTCTGACAGATATTTTAAGTGCTGGTTCTGGTTAAGCATTTATCATAAAGCTTGTAGAGGAATTGGCAATCCTCACCGTTTATAACTTACAAGTTTAAGAGATAGGGTCATGTGATCTATGAATTGATCTATGACTCTTATTTTGACTATTTATAGTCTCTGCCAAAAGTTTTATGCAATTTTATATTGCTATGACTACTAATATATGGTATGGCTGAAGATCTATCAGCCCCATATAGCTATTTGAGTTGGATATCTGGGTTTGAAGTCATGTAGATGTCTGAAAATTTCAGATTTTCCACTCAATAGATAACTTTTAGCTAAGTGCTTAGCTTTGGGTTGGTATTTTTAGATCTAGTGTCTGAACCTACCCTGACAACCCTCTGAGGAGTGCCAAAGCATGAAACCATGGTCAGGAATTTGGGGAGGGATTTCTGACAGATATTTTAAGTGCTGGTTCTGGTTAAGCATTTATCATAAAGCTTGTAGAGGAATTGGCAATCCTCACCATTTATAACTTACAAGCTTAAGAGATAGGGTCATGTGATCTATGAATTGATCTATGACTCTTATTTTGACTATTTATAGCCTCTGCCAAAAAGTCTTATGCAATTTTATATTGCTATGACTACTAATATATGGTATGGCTGAAGATCTATCAGCCCCATATAGCTATTTGAGTTGGATAGCTGGGTTTGAAGACATGTAGATGTCTGAAAATTTCAGATTTTCCACTCAATAGATAACTTTTAGCTAAGTGCTTAGCTTTGGGTTGGTATTTTTAGATCTAGTGTCTGAACCTACCCTGACACCTCTCTGAGGAGTGCCAAAGCATGAAACCATGGTCAGGGGTTTGGGGAGGGGTTCCTGACAGAGATATTTTAAGTGCTGGCTCTGGTTAAGCATTTATCATAAAGCTTGTAGAGGAATTGGCAATCCTCACTGTTTATAACTTACAAGCTTAAGAGATAGGGTCATGTGATCTATGAATTGATCTATGACTCTTATTTTGACTATTTATAGTCTCTGCCAAAAGTCTTATGCAATTTTATATTGCTATGACTACTAATATATGGTATGGCTGAAGATCTATCAGCCCCATATAGCTATTTGAGTTGGATATCTGGGTTTGAAGTCATGTAGATGTCTGAAAATTTCAGATTTTCTGCTCAATAGATAACTTTTAGCTAAGTGCTTAGATTTGAGTTGGTATTTTTAGATCTAGTGTCTGAACCTACCCTGAAACGTCTCTGAGGAGTTCCAAAGCTCGAAATCATGATCAGGGTTTGGGGAGGGGTTCCTGACAGAGATATTTTAAGTGCTGGCTCCGGTTAAGCATTTATCATAAAGCTTGTAGAGGAATTGGCAATCCTCACTGTTTATAACTTACAAGCTTAAGAGATAGGGTCATGTGATCTATGAATTGATCTATGACTCTTATTTTGATTATTTATAGTTTCTGCCAAAAGTCTTGCAATTTTATATTGCTATGACTACTAATATATGGTATGGCTGAAGATCTATCAGCCCAATATAGCTATTTGAGTTGGATAGCTGGGTTTGAAGACATGTAGATGTCTGAAAATTTCATATTTTCCACTCAATAGATAACTTTTAGCTAAGTGCTTAGCTTTGGGTTGGTATTTTTAGTTCTAGTGTCTGAACCTACCCTGACACCTCTCTGAGGAGTGCCAAAGCACGAAACCATGGTCAGGGGTTTGGGGAGGGGTTCCTGACAGAGATATTTTAAGTGCTGGCTCTGGTTATGCATTTATCATAAACCTTGTAGAGAAATTGGCAATCCTCACTGTTTATAACTTACAAGCTTAAGAAATAGGTCATGTGATCTATGAATCGAATAGATAACTTTTAGCTAAGAGCTTAGCTTTGGGTTGGTATTTTTAGTTCTAGTGTCTGAACCTACCCTGACACCTCTCTGAGGAGTGACAAAGCACGAAACCATGGTCAGGGGTTTGGGGAGGGATTCCTGACAGAGATATTTTATGTGCTGGCTCTGGTTAAGCATTTATCATAAACCTTGTAGAGAAATTGGCAATCCTCACTGTTTATAACTTATAAGCTTAAGAAATAGGGTCATGTGATCTATGAATCGATCTATGACTCTTATTTTGACTATTTAATAAATTGAATATATTTGTTTAATTATAACATAGAATCATAAAAAATGACTGTATGCTTCTTCATCTCCATTTATAAGGAACATTTATAAATTAGTTGATCTACATGTAGGTTCTGAAGATCCAAGATATTTGAGTTGTTTTCAAGGCATAACTCTCTCCATACAGTAGCGGCCACCCTGTGCCAATCAGAGTAATCAATGGATGCCAGAAGGCTTGTGCATAAAATCCCTATCTAATGCCTACTCATCCAATATCCTCAGAGTAGTTTCTGGCTTGTGGCCATCCATCAGTGAGGAGCCTTGGATCTGAGAGCACTGCATCTAGATCTTAGGATCTAATGCAACCCTCCAGCAACCACCTTTTATCTCCACTTAACTACAAAACTATGAGAATGAAATTGAAAACCCAATAATATTTTCAATCTAAGCTCAATAGCTTACATAGTCATATGGGTCTCAACTCAATTCAGTACCCATGTATTTTGGTGGTCTTGGCTCTTTAACAACCATAGCCACCATATGACTATATAAGCTATTGAGCTTAGATTGAAAATATTATTGTGTTTTTAATTTTATTCTCATAGTTTTGTAGTTAAATGGAGATAAAAGGTGGTTGCTGGAGAGTTGCATTAGTTCCTAAGATCTAGGTGCAGTGCTCTCAGATCCAAGGCTCCTCACTGATGATGGCCACAAGTCAGAAACTAGTCTGGGGATATTGGATAAGTAGGCACTAGATATGGATTTTATGCACACGCCTTCTGGTATCCATTGATTACTCTGATTGGCACAGTGGCACTACTGTATGGAGAGAGTTTTGCCTTGTTTAATAACAATTATGTGCAAGTATGAGATAGTGATCATGTGATATTTGAGCTGTAAGATATGTATAATTTCATTCAGATTATCCTCAAAAATTAATGAATTCCATGGCTTTATTTTAGGTGTCATTTCAAAATTAAAATATTTATTACTTTTATTTATTAGTGCTGAGGACAAAGAATGATAGTTCAAGCAAATAATTATCCCATATATGCTTTAGTGGCCAAAACAGTTCCTGATTAGCGTTAATCCTTTCAATAACTATATTGTAGTTTTAATAAAATAACTCATAATTATGTTTTTAATATAAGTTCAAGGTGGGATTATGATTAATTCTTCATCATTCAAACACTGGCACATAATTTATTAAAACAGCATTTCATTCCTCACACATATAACACTACCAGAGGTGTTAATGTCATGAAAGTAAAACATTATATCCAAGTTAAATATGGTATTTTATTTTGTGCATGCATGATATTACTATATTTGTTAAAGTTATGGAGGTAAAACTTTATCTAAAGGCTAAATATATTCTGTAAACAGTAAGAATTTCAAATAGACTGATCTTTTAGAACTTATTTCTGTTGTCATGATCAACAATAATTCCTGTGCATTTCATTAGTAGACCTTGTGGAAGATTATCAGCAGCTAGATTCATTGTTGGGATGCTTGAACAGATAAGTTAAGATTTAGCTATACATTTTGCTATTAACAACAGATAGTATTGGACCTTAAATTATTTAAGAGAAGTTTTAACATAACTTCATTCTCTACCTTTGCATTTTCTCCTTGTTTTAAAAGAGAAGCTTTTGTTTTTGTTATATGTTTAATGTTAAAATGATAAAAAAATAAAAAAATTAAAAATTTACACTTCCTGTTACTACAGCAGTTCTTCAAAAAAATCTCTGGCAGTTCTATTTTGTTTCTTAGCTAATTAAATTTCTTCTCATTTATATATGTATTAAAAATGAAAATATAGGAAAAAATATTTATCTTATCATATTTTATAAACTAATTCATAAGAAATTAAATAAATCTATTAATTAAGCCAAAATAATCTCTAGGATTATTTAAAAAGAAAAAAAAAACAATAATAATTATTTGTTTTATTTATCTTACTGAACTTGATGTAATTGACTGTAGGATTTTACTTTCAGCTTAAGTACATTTCACCTAACTTAGTGTTTGGAAACAAAGCAAAACTAATGGATAAAAGCAAGAGAAAAAATTATATAAGTATGGCAAAAATTGAATTATATAATCTCATTGTGCAATTTATTTGGACATAAGTATCAAGTATATACAATGCTAGTCATCGTAATCAAGTCATCTGGAATAATATAGAGAAATTTTAGACTAGTTCTACCAAGCTATATATTTTATACTAAAATATAAGGTTACAATTTATATATTCTTCAGAATTGAATATGAAATATAATCAATTTTATAGACAACTATATGTTTAAATAATAAATTTATTTTCATCAAACCGATTTTCATTCAAAATTGAACATTGTCAAGATGTTATAAGAATTCAAAATGTCACACGATTTACATATTATCTTAGCACACCATCTACTGGTCAATCTTAACTTTAAAAACGTTTTTATATTTTCCAATTTTTATTTAATGTCCATTTACCTCCCAACTTTGTTGACCCTTATACTAAATTCACATATTCCTCTTTATTTTCTTGCATATACAAGAAAATAAAGATATTATTGATTTATTTGTTTATTTATTTATTTGTTTATTATTTATTTATTTGTTGATGGTATTTAATAAAAAATACCATCAAGTGAAATATATATAATCAGTGCTCAGTGTATATAAAGATAACAAATCTGCAAACTTTAATGAACCAGCTTCAATCCTTTCCACTTTCCAAATTTTCAGCCAATGATATCATTGAAAATTTGATGATGGCATGTCCAAAACCCTTGTTCGCCCCTGTTGTTGTCATACCCATGTTGAACATAACATAACTTTGACTCTCATATGCAGGTCATTAAGCCCATTTAAATACACAAAGATGGATGGAAAGAATAAGACTGAATATGTCATATCTAAATATAAGTATATTAAATATACCTTTAAATTACATCTAATTATCAAGGATTTGAACCCTGATTTTCAATCTTTCTTTTGTTGTCCACCCCATATTTGTACAATCGATAAACATGATTACATACATGTGAAAAAGATAAATGATCTCCAATATCCATATGTCATGGTGAACCACCACTGATCAGCTGGTCTAAATCATCTCCCATATATATATATATATATATATATAATCACTGCTAGGTTTATATTAAGATAGAAAATCTTCAAACTTAAGTGGGCAGGCTTCAATCCTATTCACTCCCCATTTTTTTATTATCATCCATGCCAATTAAAATCTGATTATGACATGTTAAAATTTTTTGTTTGCCAATTTTGTTGTTATACCCATGTTGACCATAAGACATTATGACCCCTAATATGCAGGAGGAGCTTAAGGTCATTTAAGTTCACAGAAGAGAAATGGGCAGAATAGAGGCTGAATATGAAATATGTATATATTTTAAGCTAGATGCAATTACTAAGGACTTGAACCCAGACTTTCAAATCCCTTTTGTTATTTATTACATCTTTATACACCTAATATGCATGCCCATATATATGTGAAAATGATAAATAATCTGCAATATATGTATTGCTTACTGAACTAAGCCCTGCATTAAAGTTTGAAGATTTGCTATCTTAATATAAACTGAGCACTGATTATGTATATGTGTGAGAGATGAAGATCTAGACCAAATGATGAGAGCTTGTTCAGTGCACAATATGTATATTGGGGATTATTATCTTTTTCAAATGTATGTTGTGTATATTGGTTATATAAAAATGGAGTGGATGACAACAAAAGAAAGCTTGAATGTGAGGATTCAAATTCCTTTAATTATATCTATACTTGTATTTAATTATTATTATTATTTATTATTATTATTATTATTATTATTATTATTATTATTATTATTATTATTATTATTATTATTATTATTATTATTATCATCATCATCAGCATCATCATTATTATTATTATTATTATTGCAAGTATATATAATAAACTTGTATTTAATTATTATTATTATTATTATTATTATTATTATTATTATTATTATTATTATTATTATTATTATTATTATTATTATTATTATTATTATTATTATGATAATGATGATGATGTTTCACAGGTAAACTTTATTAAGATTCAAAAAGGGGTACATGATTTATAAATGAAAACATAATGTCTTAGATAGAAGTTAAAACATGATATTACATATGCAATAAGGGTTAAAAGCTTGAATGTGATAGGGAACAAACAGGACTTACAGTGATTGAAAGAAGAATGATCATTACATATCATGTTACTTTTGTAAAATTAGATGTTTGTAGAATTTTTAAATGAGGTCACAAGAAAAATGTGTAGAAGCTCATGATAGTATGAGGTAAAACACATATGGTGGGAATTAATGTTAGATTAATAAATGATTGCATTTAAATTGGGACTTTTTGGTGGGAAGGATTATATTTTTGTATGACTTTCTTATTGTTCATGTGTTACATAAGTTGCATGTGAAATATATTTAGATACGATTTGATACACAAGATTACATATGTAATGAGGGTTTACAATATTTCTTATGATTAAAAAAAATAATGCACACAAAAGTTGAAAAACAATAATTGCTGTGTAACAAACTACATATTTCAAATTATGTTTACATAAATTTTACAAAAGCATTATAAAGATAAATACATGAAAACACACAAATTTTATTTGTTAATACATTTAGGAAGGTTTAAATGGAATTAGTGCTCCATTGGTATATATCTGTATATAAATTGTGCTTCATAGTTGGTTAGCACAATAGATCTCAAGGTTAAGTATTATTGTTCATGTGCTAGGCATTTACAGTTCATTTGATGTAAGTTGTGAAGTGGTCTTGTAAACATTTTTGGATAAGTGGGTTGATGAGGTGGGTATACTATGTTACTCCCAAGTTGTTCCATTATTATTATTATTATTATTATTATTATTATTATTATTATTATTATTATTATTATTATTATTATTATTATTATTATTATTATTATTATTATTATTATTATTATTATTATTATTATTATTATTATTATTATTATTATTATTATTATTATTATTATTATTATTATTATTATTATTATTATTATTATTATTATTATTATTATTATTATTATTATTATTGTTGTTGTTGTTGTTGTTGTTTGTTGTTGTTGTTGTGTTGTTGTTGTTATTATTATTATTATTATTATTATTATTATTATTATTATTATTATTATTATGTTTCAAAAGGCCTTTATTGTCTCAAAAGAATTAGAAATTTTGCATTTACATAGTTCATCTACATATAATATCCTGGATTGTCCATTATCATTTGAAACCCATTAGCAAATCATCACTTATAACAGAAGGGAAAAAATTGTTGCCAAATTGTCCTTGTTGCTAATTTGACATGCATATCTTTCTAAGTTTCTTTATAATATTTAATTTTCCCAATTTACTATGTTCAAACTCTCAAGTGTATCCTATTCCCAAAATTTACTGATGTTGCAAGATTTCATTATTTTTGTCACTATAACATAGATGTAATCTTCAGTAATGACCAGATTGCTGCATAAATATCAGATCTGGCCAGTGTTTTATCTCTTTTCTGTATCATTGCAAGTTTATTTGAAAAAGTAGCTGGATGCCTCCTGGAATTGTTACCAATTAGGAAAGTGCATCTAGTACACAAATATGCATATAGCACAAAGGTTTCTGCCCTGACACGTGGTGTTAATCCCTCTCTAAATGCCGAAATTAATTGATGCATTGTTATATTAGATTTCCTATAATTGCTAGTCATCAAATTTCTTATCTGCCTACGTCCCTCACAGTGATATAGCAGATGTGATAGAGTTTCCTCAGCTCGATGGCATAACCCACAAAATGGATCAATTGACATATACAGTCTTTTATGGCAAAAAAAATATGTGGTAGGTAATGCAGATAAGTTCAGTTTTATTAGAAAATTGAAAAACTTTGGTTCTAAGGCCCATTGTTTATACCTTTTAACCAGTTGTTTATTGTTAATTCCCAGTATTGGTTCCAAAGCAATTGTGTTATTATCTTCATGTATTAGTTCATAAATTTCCCAGTATTTGTACTTATTAATAAATTGCTTTGGGATTTTTGATTCTGTTTTACAAAGATGTATTAATTGTTCCAAATATGATAATTTTTGGTGGTGGTTTATCAGTTGGAATGACCTCTATGAGCTGCTTAATTTTTGGAAATTGTTTAACAATATCAATTATATTGTTCCTCATTCTCTGTTCTTCAAAAATACCAATATCATGTAACCCCAAACCATTTTTATTCAGTGGCTGACATAGTTTTACCATTGATATTGCCACGACTTTCCTTGACCATAGTAGCTGATTGCAAATGGTCTTAATTTTGGAGATAAAAGCTTTTGAGAAAGCAACCACTGGCATAAAGTAAACTATTTTAGTCATCATCAAACTATTAATTAATTAATTAATTGTATCTCAGAATATACTGACATATAGGTATTGGCTAGAGAGTCTACTATTTGCTGAATTTCATTTTTCAATTTGTTCTGCAAATGACATCTCATTCCAGTAGTCCCTAGATGGAATGGAAATCCAAGGAATGAGCCTGGCTTTGCCTGGAAAATGGATGTACATGGCCTTCCCGTGAATATGGTTTATGCTGCTGGTTTTTTCTGGATTGAAACTTAGTTTAAATTCCTTTGAGTATTCTTCTAAAATCATCTGTAGTTTTGGTATCTGCCTTTTTGATTTCAGGAAAATTGTAATATCATCCATGTATGCAATGCAGGTCAATTTTTGACCTGTTCCCGGGATCTCCATTCCCTCAAATGCCTGTTGTAATTGGACAAGAAGGGGATTTATATATAAAATAAATAAGATGGCACTAAGTGGGGACCTTTGTGAAAGTGATTTAGTTGGTGTGAAAGCTGGTGAATTTCTGCCATTTAGAGTAATGTGAAGCTCACGATTTAAGAGTAAATTTTATTATATGTGATTTTGGCATTTCAGTGTCATTCAATAATCTCAACATTATAGATATATCAACATTGTCAAAAGCTGAAGCAATATCCAGCTGTACAACAATCGGGCCATATCTTTTCTTTTCTCTAACTGATGTCAAAATAGCCTTAAATAACATAGCAGCTTGTGTGGTAGATGAATGTTTTTTAGCAAATTGAGCTGGTAAAATCATCAGTAAAATAAATGGTTCTATTTTATCTTTAATTACTTTCTCTAAAATCTTTATGGGCAATGGACCCATTGATATTGGCCTTATCTCTGATAATAATGGAATGGGCTTCTTTGTTTTTATTATACGGCAACATCACGATTGTATTAACTCTCTCCATTGTTATTATTCCCTAGTCGGCTTGTCAAGGTGTTTTAATATCAACAGTGGAATTCCAGGGCTTCCTGGGTGACAGTTGTTGTGCATTATATTCATTTTCATTATAAAATCATCTATAGTATATGGTGATTTAGTCTCTGCCATTCCAAATATATTTGGCTGGTATTGTATCAATTTTCCTGGTCCCAGCTTATCTTTAAAATAGTTAAGAATTGGTAAGATCATATTATTTCCAGTAAATGTTTCATTGTTTATTTTAATTGCTAATGGCACATTGATTTCAGGTCCCCTCCCTAAAGCCCATCTAATATATTGCCGAGACCATGTGTGTTGATGCATTAGGCATATTCTCCTTTTTTTATTTTTTAAATAGCTCTTCAGTGTTTCACATGCTTTGTTATAAGCATTTGCTAGTATATGTATACGTTTCTGTGTGTGTTGATTAGGAGTTATGGCCACAATATGTTTATGAATTTGTTCTGCAAGCTTCAACAACCCCCTGAGGGAGATGGCTGATTTTTCACTATATGATTAATGTTAAATGACAAGATATTAATATAAGCTAAATATTGCTGTATTGGGTTAAAGGTCATTGAAAGAATCTTATTCCACATAATATAAGTCTCTGAAAAAATAAAATCAACATTCTTATTGTTCTAGTTAATTGCAGTCTAGAGACTTGTATATTACTGTGGTCAATTGATATTAACTGAGCTGAGTGATCAGAAATTGCTGATGGGATTAACTTCATGCTTATTAGATGATGAAACACTGGAGAGTAAAAACAAAGATCAATTAATGTTGAAAATCGGCCATTATGAAATGAAACTGCATCTTCAGGTAAGAAACCCCTTGCACTCATCAATGGAATTGATAATTTATGTATCCACTTATTTACAATCTCATCATATGTTACATTGCAGTCTCCAATCAAAATTGTTGGATTAGCTGTAGATCCCAGTGTTGAATTAATTGTGGAAATTATTGTATTTATTTTATATTTTTGCAATGGCATATAAACAAAGTTTACATTTATTTTAATTATTTTGTGAAATAAAGTAATGATTAATAGATTTGCATCAATGTATACGATTTGAAAATTGGTAAATTGGCAAGCAGTAGCTATCAAAAGACCTGTCCCGGCTGATGGAGATGTAGAGTCTCTTGAACATGCAACAAAGCTCTCACTATTTAAAAATTTTGCTGGATCAATTTGTGACCCTGCATAAATTTTGGTTTCAAGCAGTCCCATTATATGAGGTTTTGTTTCCTTGATCTATTGTTTCAACTTAAATATTTTTTCTATTGTATTCAAATCCCGTACATTAAGGAAGCAATTTTAATTTTCATTTATAATATTTACTTTTTACTTTGAATTTATTTGAATTTACTTTATCTTTAATTATCCTTATTTTAGGCTGTCTATCAATTGTAAATCTTGGGCATCTTCGAACTCACTTTCAGTTTCAACATCAGTATATCTGTCCATTCGATATTGTTCTCCTGTGTCATCAAACATAAGCTCTCCTAATTTTAGTTTTTTCCTGTTTTCCTGTTTTTGAGGGTCTTCCTGGCTTTCTCTTCTGTTCACTATTAACCTGAGTAACTTGCTGCATATTTGGCATTATTGTATGAATAATGTCAGTATTCATATTGTTCCTAGTTCTTTGTTTTTTAGATAATTCCAGTTCTTCATCCAAATTCATATTCTCTTCATAATATTACTTCCCATCAACATTTTTTTTTCAATGTGTGTTTGTCTATATTTTTTTCTAAAGCTTTAACCACATGCATTTGTAAATCATTCTCTTTATTTTCTTTTACTTTTAGATTATTTATTTTAAGGCACACTTTTTCCTCCAACTTAATGAAGAATCTAGAATCTCTCCAATATTACTATCATCATTATTTACATTTGCAGTTTCATTTTCTTGCTTATCTGTATTCATATGTGTTTGTATAGATTTTTTTTCCTTTTCACTTCCCTGAATTCCCATATCCGATGTTAGTATTTGCTTTACATCTCTTTGTTTATAGCTTGTTTTCTTTTCTAGTCTTTCTTCTGATAAATCAAATCCTTTGTTACTTCCATTCTTTGGACAGTCTATAATCAAATGGCTTCTTTCTCCACAGCCAAAACATTGTGGTCTTATCCATTTAATGTTTAAGTATAATACTGCTCCCTGATCCATAATTTGCCTTGGAAATTTCTTCTGGTTTAATATGTTGGTGCAGCTTTATCTTAAATGATAACTGTTGGTGTATATAAGTGTGGGTGTATCATTGCACAAGATTTGCTTAATGTATATTGCATGCCTAAATGGTTGGACCATACTTTTGAAATCATGAATGCTAAACCCAAAATTCACATTTTTAATGATTCTTGAGCAATAATTTTGCAGATTTTCATCAACAACAATCATTATGTATCCACCAATTGTTTTTATTTGTGATTTTAATCTCATTTTTTGATTTTCATTGAAAAATTGTATAGCTATATATCGTGAGTTTGAATGTTCACCTATTTCTGAGATTGAATCCCATAAGTTTTCTTCTGTTAGTTTTTAATATATCTCTTTGTGAAATTTATATAACGTTATATTTCTATCTGTAATTGCGAGCACTAATGATTTTATTAGAAAATAATGTTTTAAAAGATTCATATAACTTGTTTGGTATTGTGTTATTAAACTGGATGTTGATTTCTTGAATTTCTCCTTCTGTCCATTATCTTCAGTTTGTTCTGCTAAATGATTAGGTGTCTCATCTTCATTTTCTAAACTTAGTTCAAAAATGTCTAATGAATTGGCTCTCCTAAATCTGCCTATTTATTCTTCCCCTCCGTTTTTTTGTTCTCTTGCTGTATTATATTTTCTAATATTGCTTTTTGTCATTTCATTGCAGCAATATTTGCATAAGATTTTTTTCTCTTACTGGCTTCTGCAACTGATTTGACATCTGTATTGTTATTTCTTTTATTAACAAAATTGTTATCTGCAGATGCCATTTCAACTAGATGACTAGATTTTCTTAGGACAAAATAATATAAAAAAACTTACTTTGTTAACAGCGTCTTTTCTTATAATCCGGAAATCGATTATAATTTTCAAAATTATAAGATTTTTAAACTAATAATTATATTTTGTTTGCCTTTAATGAAGTACATTCAAGAACTTTTGTAAGTTTGTTCCTACTTATAGAAAGCAGGACCGCACTATTATTATTATTATTATTATTATTATTATTATTATTATTATTATTATTATTATTATTATTATTATTATTATTATTATTATTATTATTATTATTATTATTATTATTATTATTATTATTATTATTATTATTATTATTATTATTATTATTATTATTATTATTATTATTATTATTATTATTATTATTATTATTATTATTATTATTATTATTATTATTATTATTATTATTAAGTTTTAACAATAGTAAACTTTATTGATCCTTTTAGTTACATAGTATTACAATGCCTGGATAGCATACAACATAATAAACAAAGTAAGCAAAAAATAGATAAAGAAGATACAATGGAAGTGATGGAAAACAAGAACATAAAATGCATCAAACACATTGAGGCTGACCATGATGGAAAACAAGAACATAAAACACATCAAACACATTGAGGCCGACCATGAACTAGTTGGTTTAAAAGTGGAAAATAAGCCACTGGACAACATACAAGATAATAATAATCAAAATAAGCTTAAAATGGCATTCCAGGAAAGGCCAGCTCAGCTCGATGAGCAAGAGAGATTAAACAATGAAAAAGAAGATAAGAAAATCACAGCAAAGGTAAGCCATATGAAATGTGACCAAAAAAATCAGTCAAAGAGTGCAAATAAGGATTACATGCAAATTATGGCAGTCGAGACTGAAACTGAAGATGTAACTCATGTAGATGGAAGATGCAAAGTTTCAACCAAAGTCAAGCCATGGCCAACAATTATTAAGAAAATATCTGCTGAAATGATGGAATCTATTACTCCAGATCTGCCTACCGAAATAGAAATCCACACTGAAGATAGGCACAAACCAAGGCATCCACCAAAACAAGATAGAAGATATAAAAAGGTGAGAATTGAACAAGAGAATCCTTACAGTGAGCAGGAAATATATAATTGGGCTGTAGCAGTGGATGAAGAGAGTGGCCTGGTGTTTCAAGATGCAGTGGAAATTGGGGAAGAAAAGTAGGAAGACATGAATTCCTAAACTCAAAGGGAAAAAAAGATATTAATAAAACTTGAAATTGCTGTTTTAAATGTCAAAGGACTTAATGCAATCAATAAAAATTTCAAAGTCACAAATTGGATAAATCAAATCCGAGCCCATATAACAGGATTATTAGAAACAAAGATATATGCATGCTCAGCAATAAATCCAGCTACCTGCCTGAGGGACCAGGGCTTCTCTGCATGTTCCAGAGATTCATCCTCCCCTTCTACAGGAACTGGAATAGTAATTGCTCAAGATTGCCCTTTTGAAAATTTCAAAATACTTTACATTGATTCAAACCTTCTAATAATAACACTGACTCAAAAATAATTACAATGAATATAGTGCTTGTATATATGCCAGTAAAAAAGCAAAAGATAGAATCTATAATTTATTATTATTATTATTATTATTATTATTATTATTATTATTATTATTATTATTATTATTATTATTATTATTATTATTATTATTATTATTATTATTATTATTATTATTATTATTATTATTATTATTATTATTATTATTATTATTATTATTATTATTATTATTATTATTATTATTATTATTATTATTATTATTATTATTATTATTATTATTATTATTATTATTATTATTATTGCTGCTGCTGCTATTTGAGCCATTATTTAAAAAAAATATCTATAGTTGCATTTTTATTGGTTAACATTAATAATAATGTTCATTGCTTATAATAATATAAAATGTAAGTAAAGAAAAGCATTTAATTTTAGCATTTACAAAAGATGTTCCAAGCAATGGTGTTAATGTTCTTCTTCCAAATAAACAAGATTTGAAGCAAGTTGTTTATGGATTACTTCGGCTAATAGAAACTTATGATATACCGATATCCTCAATAATAAAAGGTGATATTGCTCCAAACATTACTTCACCTTTAACAATGTCTGGTAAGGAATTATATATATATATATTCTTATTGTATGTTTTAATTCGGTATACATTTTATTCTTGCTACCATTAGTATTATACCCATGTTTCTGCTGGATTGTGGTGCAGATAAAATTTCAAACTTTTTAAGGGATATATACCAAGACTAAAATAGTGAGTCAAATACAATCAAAATATTGTAGAATTATAATCATAAAATGCAAGAAAGTATATATACAATCAGTTATGAAAGTTTATATTTACATCACGTATCTATAAAAAACAACAACCTTATTTTAATAAATTGAGATTGTGCTGATCACTTTAAATGGAAAGTATCTATAACAGATGCAGACATGTGACAAAAAAGTAAATGTTTTTATTATATCCAAACTGCATGTGAATACCATTAAATGTCTAATATTCTCACCATATATGAATTCAAGTTTTGTCGAAAGCAATAATTTAAATTCTAAAATATCGATATCTAAATATGCCTTATTATACATTAAATATATCGCCTAGACAAGCGTTGGTGACCTAGCGGTTAGCAAAGCTGCCTTCCAAGCAGCTGGCTAGGGTTTGCTTCTCGGTCACTGCTTTGATATATAATTATATACTAAATTTTAAATATATTACGCAAGTGTATTTCCTCGAAGTGCGTACATATTTCATGAATGTGATTATGAAATTTAGTCAGGTGCCTCGCTAAATAAAATATTCTGTAACAACTATATCATTTCTCCTCCAGCCCATTATCCACAATAGAGTAATACGTCATCATTCTCATACATGGACGAGGCAAAGAAAAATCAAATACGTTTTATAATCTTAACGAAATAAAAAAAAATACGAAAAATGATTTAAATAAATAAAATATTTTTAATTTTTATTTTCATAAAGAAAATCATTTCCAAAGATTAAATTTAACAAATAATAATGATGATTTATTAAAGTTATCCCATTTTTTGTTACTTAAATTAAACTATATTATAATATTTATGATTAACAGTAATTTCATTATATTGATGATTGTTTCCTTCCCAAATACATAAAAATAATAATTTGCTTCCTTCCCAAATACATAAAAATAATAATTTGCAGAAAGAACAAGCACATATGTGTAAAATGAAATTCATTATATAAACATAGCATGGATATGTGGTAAATATATTTAGTAAGCATCAAATTATCTTGCATAAGCATTACATTTATTTAAAAAAATGTTACATTATTTTTACTAATACCAGATACGCTAAGCATGTTTAGGTGTCTAATAGATAAATAATATCCAGTCATTAAAGTATTTATGAATACATAAATAAGTAAATTTATAATTAAATATATAAACAAACAAACTAGCAAGTCTCAAGGCAGCCAATCTAATCTAACAATATATACATAAAACATATTTTGCGGGTTTATCCTGTTAATTTTTTTCAAATATTAATGTATTGACATTTCAATGCTACAATTTCTGATTTGAAAAAAAACAAAAAAAAAACGTTAAAACCCTACCTACAGTAAAAATGTTAAATGAAAATGTTTTTTTTTTTTTTAAAAAATCTTTTCAAATAGGAAGGAGTTTGCATGTATCATCTCACTTATTGATACAATCTGGCCTTTTAAGTATCTCAATGCCTTCTCTGATTTTGCACTGGTAGAGACTACGAACATCTGGATATGATCCTGGTACTAGAAAAAATCCATTTTTATGACCTGAATCTATTGCATAAAGTGAGAGTGCTGATGATGATCAGTGTTGTTTAACCACATTAGCATGTTCATCTCTCCTAACACTGATGTGACGGTTGTTCATACCTATGTAAGAAGCTTTACATTTATCACATGAGATTATATATATATATATATATATATATATATATATCATGTATATATTCTATTTATATATATATATATATATAACACCAAAACTGTCTAACACTATACTAGCAAAAAATAAAATGCAAAACCATAAAACAATACAGCACTAGATTAAATTCAAAATTTTACCAAAATCCTTACACAACCATGGTTTCATCTACTACAAATAGACCTTCTCAACACTTGAGAAGGTCTATTTGTTTGAGAAGGTCTATTTGTAGTAGATGAAACCATGGTTGTGTAAGGATTTTGGTAAAATTTTGAATTTAATCTAGTACTGTATTGTTTTATGGTTTTGCATATATATATATATATATATATATATATATATATATATATATATATATATGAAGAAAAAAATACTTCTGTACAACTATATATATATATATGCATTCATGAAGAAAAAACAATTATTAAAAAATAGAAATTATTATTTTATCTAAATGCATTTTGTTACAGTGAATCATACAGAGTATTTAAAAGAATTTCTTTTTCTGATTATGCCTTGTAAATACTATTCCATTACTCGCAGAAAAGTATTATGTTAAATGAAATATTTTAATGAATTAATTTTGTTATAAAGAAAGGAATTATTATTACTATCACGTAATACCCAGAGAAAAGTAGTAGTGATATCTAGGTAACTGTTATTTACTATTGATATCTTTAAAGTAAATAATTTGCTTTAATATTTCACAATAGTTGTTTACAAAAAGAAGTTGAAATTATCATAAACCTCTTGGCTATAAAATATATGTTTGGGTTTATGTCATAATAGGTTCTTCAGTTAGAAATATAAATAGATCAACTTTCTATTTCTAATTAAAGTGGAAAAATAGGCTATTGTTGATAATAAGAGCAGATTGTTCACATAAGGGTTCTTAATAATATTTTTAATTAACTAAAATCATTACAGCTAAATCATAACTCACCATTACATTAGATTGTTTGTGTTGTCTGAGCAATTTATAACATTGGTCAAGCTGAAATGCTTTTCAATAGCATTTGGATTGATTGGTCAAGATTACAGATTACATACAACTGTCAATTTAATACTGTAATTAGTATATTAAGAATATTTGATGGAAAACCTTTCATGTTTTTTGAGATGGAAAATGAGTAAATAATGGATTCCCACATGAAAATTTAAATTAGCCACAAATACAGCTTACAAATTAAAACAACATGAGCTAAATTCAAATTAATTTAAATTTTGCAAAAGAGATACACAATTCAAAAGATATTGAAGACACCTCTTCATTTTATAAAATAATATGAAATTAAAATATTTGAAAATTGATAATAATATGACATACTAGTTTTAGCCATTGCAGGTTTAAAACATCTAACAGATAGTTTTTATCATATCAGTCTTATTAAAAAGTTTTGAGATCTTGTAGATAAGATATACTGTTTATGAGATTGATGAAAGATATTATAACAATATTAGTTTAAAATCGTTTCTATATAGTATTAAAGATATTACCCACTTTGAAGGCAAAGTTTTAGATAAATTCGATTTTTAATTCATATAGATTATCAAGACCAATATATATTTGAAATATTCAAGAAACATATCAAATTATTCTTATTACAAGCTTTTGAAATATTGCAAATCAGATATACTTTATATAAACCTGATTAAAGATACTATAACAATATGAGTTTAACATAAAAACATTTCTATACAGTATTAACTTTATATTTTAAATATACAAAATATTTTGATTTTGTTTTAATAATGACATGTCCATTTTGAAGAGAAAATTTTGGGATAAATTAGCTGCTTAATTCATATAGAACAGTGGTCTTCAACCTTTTTACACCTGCGGACCAGTAAAAATAAGGATAAGGTTCCGCGGACCAGCAAAAATAAAGATAAGATTTTGCAGACCAGCCGAAGTCTATAGATAAATTTTCTTAAAGATAAGAATAATTGTTATAACTGATCAAACAACAATGTTAAATATATAAGATACAGTTTTATATATATAATAAAAAACTTTTTTTTAAATTTTTTTAGAAAAGTAATAAAAAATTAAATTCTACCCCCCCCCTCATAAACATCTGTGAGAACTAGAAAAACAAATTAATTTATGAATGATTAATTAGATTTTATTTTTGTTCTGTTTTCTTTTTTTTTAATTGGATAAAAATGAGATGAAAAAATAAATAAAAAAAATTGGCTATATTAATTAAAAGTTTAAACTCTTATTATTTATTATTACAAATATTTTACTGCCCGTCTAGCACGCGGACCTGCAGAAAAGTTCTGCGGCCCTGCACTGGGCCACAGACCAAGGGTTGAAGAAGACTTATATAGATTATCAAGATACACACACACATATATATATATAATACTCCCTTTTCTTGATGTTCTAGTCACCAGAACACCAAATAGTTTATCTTTTTTCTATTTACAGAAAGGATACACACACAGACAGATATTTGCATTTCCATTCTCATCATCACTCAACTCAGATAGTTTCTGTAGCCAAAACTCTTTTAAATAGAGGAATTAACTTTTCAGATGAGACACATCTGAAAGAAGAAATAAATCATATTAATAGTGTTTTATTAGCAAATAGTTATAATTACAAATTTATAAAAAAAGCCTTATTTCAAGCCCAAAATAGACAAAATAGGAAACAAAAAGATGATAAATCAGCTATTAGGATTTGTGTTCCATATGTAAAAGGAACTACAGACAGTATTGGACATATATTAAAATGCTATAATATAGATAAAGCATTTTCTGCTCATCAAAAGTTCAGCAATATAATAACCAAGCCTAAGGATTCAATCCCTCTTGAATCTCATGGTGTCTATCAAATCTCATGTAAAAATTGTAAGGCTTCTTACATAGGTATGAGTAATCATCGCATCAGTGTTAGGAGAGATGAGCATGCTAATGCAGTTAAACAACACTCATCATCATCAGCACTCTCACTCCATACTATAGGTTCAGGTCATAAAATTGATTTTTCTAGTACCCGGATCATATCCAGATGTGATAATCTCTACCAATGCAAAATTAGAAAAGCCATTGAGATACTTAAAAGGCCAGATTGTATCAATAAGTGAGATGATACATTTAAACTCCTCCTATTTGGAAAGATTTTTTAAAAAAAACATTCCTTAATTTAACATTTTTTGCTATTGGTGGAATTTTAACATTTTATTCAAATCAGTGATTGTAGCGCCTCCACAATCGTCTTTCTACCTTTTATAACTCTGTGGATGGCTTGTGTGACCAAGTCGAAACGTCAGTATATTAATATTAAAAGTTTTTAACACGGATGAACCCACAAAATATGTATTTTATATATTTAACCCGTGCAAAACCATCTTTCTACCTTTTATAACTCTGTGGATGGCTTGGGTGACCAAGTCGAAACATCAGTATATTAATATTAAAAGTTTTTAACACAGATGAACCCGCAAAATGTGTATTTATATATATATAATATAATATGCAATAATCAAATAGAAAAACATTCAGATTCACAACCAAGATGCATGTAATTTATTTTGAATGAATTGAAAATCAATTGTTATAAGGACACACAAAAAGGTTGTCACATCATTTTTAACAGAGTATATTATATAAAATAAAGATAATGGAGATTACAATGAAATCAACAGAAAGATAACAAATAAATTATGTTAATAAAGTTAAAAAATACTTCTTATAATCTTTACATGACTCATACCTATATAAATAAGCAAAATAAGCTTCATAAAACATTCTCTTCATTTATAATAATAATAATAATAATAATAATAATAATAATAATAATAATAATAATAATAATAATAATAATAATAATAATAATAATAATCATTCTTAGAATAATAATAATAATAATAATAATAATAATAATAATAATAATAATAATAATAATAATAATAATAATAATAATAATAATAATAATAATAATAATAATAATAATAATAATAATAATAATAATAATAATAATAATTCAATTCAATTCATTTATTTAAGTGCTAAACAACAGCATAAAGCCAATTACAGCTTGCACATACAATAAAAGTGAAAATAAAACATATAACATAAAATGAAAATATAAATGTATACATAATAAAGTAAAACTTAAAAGACAAAATCAAACTTCACATTTAAGTTTAACAAGATTACAAACTTTCTTATAATCAATGCCACATAGATTAAGGTTACTCCCAATTTGATTATATAAAGAGGGTAACCTAAATAAAGGAGAAAATTTAAGAATATTAGAACGGCATGTTTGAATCTGATATACACAAGTAGACCTAGTATCATAACTCAAAGACCTAACTGAGATAGTTGAAACTATATCTGATAAAATAATCTGTTTATTAACAATTTTATAAAAATATTTCAAATCCCTATACTTTCGTCTAGATGAAAGATTAATCATTTCACCCTCCCAAGAAACATATTTGAAAAACTTCTTTGAAATAGACTGCAACAAGTTACATCCTTGCAAAGAACTAGGGTTCCAAATTATTGAACCATATTCAATAATAGAAAGAACCAATGAAAAAAACAATTTCCGTTTAGTATCATTACTGAACTGATAACCATGTCTAAGAATGGCACCCAATAACCTTAAAAGCTTTACCAACAATCATTTCAAGATGAGGAATAAAAGATCCATTACAAAAAATATAATTCCAAGATCTTTTTGGCATTTAACTGAAATAATTTTATGAGAATTGATATAATAATAAAACTGTAAAACTTCAGATTTTTTGGAATAAGAAATAAAGGAACATTTATCAAAATTAACTGTCATATTATTTGACTGACACCAAGCACTAAAGTTTTCAATATCCTTCTGAAGGAGAACACAATCGTTCACTGATACAATTCTTCTAAAAATCTTACAGTCATCAGCATAGCTTAACAGAAAAGAATATCTCAAGCAATCATTAAGATCATTAATGTAAACATTAAACAGCATGGGTGCTAAAATACTACCCTGTGGAACACCTAAATTGCATTCAAAATTAAATGAAACTTTATTATTGAATTTAATATATGCTGTACGACTACATAGAAATGATTGAAACCAATATACAAGTTTATTAGAGAAACCTATTTTATGTAATTTATGAAGTAAGACACTGTGATCAACTTTATCAAAGGCTTTTGACAAATCAAAATAAATAACATCTAGTCTTTGACGATCTTCAATAGCATAAGCTATATGATCATAAATTATCAGTAGATTACTATCAATTGATCTATTAGGACTAAAACCATGTTGAGAAGAAGAAATTATCTTACCCACATCTGAAATAATTTTATTATAAATACACTCTCAAAAATTCTTGCAGTGGTATGCAAAACAGAAATTGGTCTATAATTAGAAACACAATCTCGATCACCATTTTTGAAGATTGGAACCATTTTAGCACATTTCAAAATACTAGGAAAAGTACTGGAATTAAGAGACAGATTAAAAACAAAGGCAAGAGGTACTGCAATAAATTCGGCTAGCCCCTTATAAATAAAAGAAGGAATATTATCACATCCTAAACTAGAGTGAGTCTTAAGCCTCCTAATAGCTACAATAACATCTTCCCTAGAGATATGATCAATTGTACATTTAGCACTAGACAAATTTCCAGGAAATGTAATTTTAGAATCAATCCCATGTTGTGAAAAGTATAACTCTGCAAAATGTTTAGAAAAATCATCTTCATTTAATGCAGAACCGCGAGTCATTTGAACCTTTTTCTTACCCAAGCCTGAATTATTAACAAAATTCCAGAATTCTCTAGGATTAGAAGAAATATTAATTTCAATTTGTTTTATATACTCTTGTAAATCTTGTTTATAGATATATTTAGCCAATCTTCTAAAATTGATAAAATTATTATAATAAATTATATTCTGTGTCTTAAAATGGAGTCTATGATGGTAAGATTTCCTTTTAATAATCTTAATAAGAGTATAATAATAATAATAATAATAATAATAATAATAATAATAATAATAATAATAATAATAATAATAATAATAATAATAATAATAATAATAATAATAATAATAATAATAATAATAATAATAATAATAATAATAATAATAATAATAATAATAATAATAATAATAATAATAATAATAATAATAATAATAATAATAAAAAATAATAATAATAATAATAATAATAATAATAATAAAAAATAATAAAAATAATGAGCAATTTAATATATGTTAGAGGACCCATTCAGATGTGATCACTTACATGTGTTTATATCCTAATGATATTACATTAGATAAACTTATTTATATAAAAAATTTTCACAAGATAATTCAATATCAAAAATGTACATAAAATTCACATGTATACCTGGGTCACATTTTATGCGGATTACTTTAATGCAATTTGGAAGTTATGTGATTCATGTTTCTTCTTAATATCTTTCATATTTCACTATATTTATTAGATAGCAATAAATTTAAATTATTAATAACTTATTTTGACTTGAAATACTTTTTTTTTTCAAAAATATAACATTATATTAGCAGCTAACGTGAATATGGTCTGAAGCTATATTTAGAATCTTAGCTTCTGTGTATATAACCTACTTATACTAATGAGTAAATAATAATAATAGATTTATATGTACATATAAAAATATTGCAATATATATTCAAAAATTTAAAACTTTTAAAACATATTTTGTTAGATATAACAGGAACAAATATTTTTTAGATTTTTAAAATAAATAATAACGAAGATTTTATTGATTTTATAAACTGAAAATAATCTTTCTAATGCTAATCTTTTGTTTTGATTGCGATCTCATTTTTTAAATATAGAAACAGCACGAGACTGAAAGTGGCACTAGTTGTACATCATGTCATGAATCTGATGTCTTAATAGGTCACAAATGAACACAAATTGTCAACTAGTGGTAATGATTAAAATATGTATGAAAAAATGTAAAATTAAATTCTGTAGTTAAGAAAAAAAGTAAAAAAAGTTTGTCTTATATTAATTTTTTTTAAATATTTGAAAATTTTTTATTAGTCATACTTTATTTGCTTATTTTTTTAATGCAAATTTTAAAGTAATTTTTCATTGTTGCTTTGCTTTTATGTGGATTTCTGAAAATTACAGCATCTTTCCCACATTTTTCAAAGTAAGTTACATTTATTTTTGTGTGATTTCTTTTGTGCGCATTTTCTGAGAAACCTATCTACCACATAAAATGAGACCCAGATATATATATATATATATATATATATATATATATATATGATTTTATTTACCATTACTATATATATATATATATATATATATAGTAATGGTAAATAAAATCACTCCAATCATTGGGAGCCAATTGTAATGGAAAATATATTCCATTTTATATATTTTCAGTCTTGGCTTATTTTTATCAAAGTCCCAAGTTGGGGAGCAAATTGTAATGGACTAGGCATATCATTTTAAAATTTTAAATAAATTTATTGGAACTTAATTAATCATAGTGTTACATTTTAGAGCCAATTGTAATACAAATCTTTACAACTACTAAGCAATCAATCAATTGAGCTCACATGTTGGGGTGATTTTATTTATAATTACAATTGGTGACAATAAGTTAAAGGGCTCAAAAAGTGAACAATTAACAGACTGGAATCATGTATTCTAAGATGGTGTAGAATGTTAATTTCAAAGAAATTATTTTCATTAGGGTTAATTAGTATAATGGTGGATTAGTCTATGATAGGTTAGAGTTGCTATTTGAATTATAAAATAAATAATCACCATTTCCTTAAGGAATTAAATTATCTCCCAATGTAGTTAACTTATCTAATTGTAGGTTTATTTAGCACATATGGGTGTTTTCAGTATGTTTACAACATATCAGTATTACTGTGTGACATTTTAGACTTTAAATATTGAAATCTTCACATCTCAGTATTATGAAGATGTAGTGGTATTATTATCATACATAGGCTTTTTTGTGTGTGGAGTGATTTCAGATATCAATGTTGTAGTGTCAGATGGCATTTTACATAAACCGAGAAGGTTATAACATCATTGGAATTGAAATTTGTGATCATTGGGGTAAATATAATCCAAAATTAGGATCAGATTGTTCGTATTTTGCATTGATGATAATTTGAATTTTAGGATAAGGGTAAGGGGATGACTATTCTCAGATTGTAAGAATTATCACCTAAAATATGTTTTTTTTTTTGTGCATGTATATTATTATTGTTTTGAAAATAACTATGAATAACGCTAATGAAATATGGGTGGTGCTAGCATTAGTTTGCCCAGTTAATGGAGATGATGCAAATGAAAGCTGAGTTGAAAGCTAACTCAAGATAAAATGAAGGATGACTTAAGAGCTTGTGAAACCTAACTCTGAGAAAATGGATAAAATGAATTGATACAATGGATAAAATGAAATGATAAAATGGAGGCTAACTCTAATGAATTAAGAGCTGAGTTGAACGCCAACTCTGATAAAATGGAGGATAACTCTAATGAATTAAGAGAATTAAAGGTTAGTTCTAATAAAATGTGTACTGAAGTGAAGTCACTAATGGATAATAGATCAATGGAATTAGTAATCCAATTGGCTGAAGAAATGAAAGTATATAGAGAAGATTCAAAAATTGAAGCTATCTTCCTGAAGAAAATATTCAATGAGACAAGAGATGAGATGAAGAAGAAGAATAAAGGGATAGTAGCAAAATTTGAGGAATTGAGAAAAGAGTGTTGCTGATGAAAATAAGGCCTTACAGGGTAAGTTTCATGCATTTAGAAATAAAAATGAATGCTTTCCAAGAAATGTTTATGCCAATATAAAAGCCAAAGTCAAGGTTTCTGATGACACACAATGGATTGAGATTCTCCAGCTTAATATAGAGTATAGTGAGCAGATGTTTCAACAGCCTGGTGATGACAAACTATGTGACATGTATGAAAAGATGGATACAGTGAATAATGTCATCTCCAGTCATATCTAGGAAATAGATGTTAGATTGGAAAAGATTCAGAGGAAGTTGATACAGGTTATAGAATGTAGAAAAACCAGTGGAATCAACATTAATTATATAGTTAAAATCTGCAAAGTGCATGTGCAACAGCTTAATGCTGTTTAAATATTACAGACTTCACTTACTATATATATATATATATATATATATATAAGTGAAGTCCAGAAGGATATTAGAAGGCTAAATGTCCAGTTTGAAGAGATGAAGTCCATTGTGCTGGTGAATAGTGATCATTTAGCAGATATAGAAAAATTATTGAAAGACTGTAGGTTATAGATGGACTAAATTAAGATTAGAGGTGCTATTGGGGATGATAATTACCCTATGGGTGAAACAATCTTTTAAAAATTGACACATGAGAAAGGTCTTGAGCACAACTTTAGACAAATCCCTGATAAATGAATGGTGGTTATTATAAGGTATCCTTGACTTGCCTTCCCAAGTAGATAGTGGTTATTGTACCAACCACAATAGTTCTCAATTTATTAACATTAAAGTTTTCAAGAAAGAGTACAATGAGAACCCCATGGAATATTTAACAATATTGGATGAATTATTTATCCTGAGTGTGTTATCTGAAAAAGAAAAGTTAGCAATTTCCAGAAATCATCATAATGTTTCAGCCAAAGAATGGTGATGATATTTGTTCCAAAGGCATCAAACTTATGGTGATTACTGTCAGGCCATAATGAACAATTTTTGAAAAAGAATAAGCATGTTGCATATTCTACTACTGCCTTTTTCATAAAAATAAAGAAAGACATATGCAGTTTTTAGGACACAGATTGCCAACTTTCAAACTTTAACTACATTCCCATTATTGGTGGCATAAAACATGTGAATTTTGCACCAAAATCTGCCTCAGGATATTGAACAGACATTGGTGGTTGCAGATCAACACACTGTTGAGATAGTCATGGATATTTTATGAACATGTGAGACTGGTGACAATAAATATGATGGTCCATCTATACATAAAAGAGACAACCCTATTTACTCACTTTCAATTATAAATTAAGATTTGTCAAGGGACCAATTTGTAGATTGCACTGAAGAGATTATGAGAAAATTATTGTAGATCAAGTAGACAGGCACGATATAGGGATCATGGGGACACAATATGGATCTGAGGTATGATCAAGATACCAACCCCCAACCTGGAGGTTATCTTTTGGTAGCCCTAATATGGGTGTTAAGACTTCAATGGCCAGACTTACAGGCCACCCATTAAACTAACCCAGGCCTCCTAGCATCAATCCTTACTGTGGGGATCCATGACTTATTTGGAGAGGAACCATTTTATGTTTGCTTTAATTTAGAAGATTTTGAAATAGAAGAAATCTGATAATTAAGGTCTTTTTAGTAATTGCCCAGAAATTGCCATTATGTCAGGAAAGGTTGAAATTGTAGCCTTAATAAACACTGGTAGCCAGGCATCCCTTATTTCAGATGAGCTATTTTATTATATCTCTTAGTTAAATAATGGCCAGGGATGATCCCACAGGAATATTTGTAAATATATAATGCATAAAATGGACTTTCTCCTCCCTAGTTTCATCATAAAGGAATATATACAGATTCAAAACCTATCAAAGCTACTGTTTATAGTCTTTTATTTTTTAAATATTGATGAAATTTGATATTATATATTTTTTTATATTTTTGAAAAGTAGGTTAATTAGGTTTTTTGTTTGTTGATACTCCATGAAATAGTGTTGAAAATCAGATGATTTTTTTTAAATGTAGTGCATTTCATTTTTTCTGCTATTATCACTTTGTTTTATTTCATAGGCTTTTGAAAATAGCATTTTATTCAATTTCTTATTTTTGTAACTTGTATTTTACTTATTTTTCATCAATTTCTTTATGCAGTGAGGGTGCATTTGAAAATATCATTCATGATGGAAAAAAAGCATTAAATAGTTTTTGATTTATTTCATATATTTATTTATGTGGGAGAGGGGGGTTGTGTGCTTTTGTAAATAGCATTCATGATGCAAAAAAGCATTAAATAGTGTTTAGCATACATTAACTCTTTTGAGATTTAGTATTATAGTTTTTGATTTATTTCTTAGGCTCTAGAATAGTGTTGTTTTTTTAATTTGTATTTTAGAGCAATTTCAGAGATTTCTTGCCTTAGGCATTTTAATTTTTGATTTATTTCACAGGCTTTTAAAAATAGCATTAAAGAGCATTTCCTTCAATTTCTTGTTTTTTGGAATTTGTACTTTGGAGTGATTTCACAGATTTCTTCATTTTGCCTTAGACATTTTAATTTTACAGTGATTTCTTGTTTTTGGAATTTGTATTTTAGAGCAATTTAAGAGATTTCTTCATGTTGCTTTAGGCATTTTAATTTTACAGTGATTTCTTGTTTTCATAATTTGTATTTTAGAGCAATTTCAGGTTTTCTTCATATTGCCTTAGGTATTTTAATTTTACAGTGATTTCTGGCTTTTTGTAATTTGTATTTTAGAGCAATTTCAAAGATTCTGTGTTGCCTTAGGCATTTAAATTTTGGATCAATTTTGGATAGAAATTTATCACTTGCATGCTTCTTGAGGGTTCTTAGTGGATAATGCAGTGTCATTTAGTGGCACAATACAGCTAACCAACTAGTACTGTTATTTTTATAATTAAAATTGTTCATACATTCCCAACATGCACACTCACACATGCATGATTATGCTCAATCAATTGTAACAATTTTGCTTAAGTAATTCAACATGCAAATTTATTTCTCTGGATATTTTATAGCCAATACTTATTTTCCAAACAGATTTGTTCCCCCCCATTTAATTTTTTTAAAATAATTAATGATTCTATTGATCCTGAAAATATTTATCCCTTCCCTTATCTATTCTACTCATTAACACTACCCCTTAATCATACTCCACAGTAAATACATATTCATTTTCATTGTTTAATACACTTTAGATTCTTTTTACATTTATATTAACAAGTAAGCTATGTTCATTTTGAGCACTTGCAAATGAGATTGTATTACATATTAAACAATTGTTAAAGTTTATCCAAACTTTAATGCCTACTTAAAATTACTATTATCTAAACATTTTATCAGGAATTTAACATATTACATGAGGAAAATTTTAAGATGGACTATTAATAGAAATATAAGTTTCAAACTTTGGCAACTTTGATGAAAACCAACAGTTACAATATGTATTTATTGTAGCCAAGTGATTTCACACCTGCTCCCATTTTTATCTTAGCTTAACAATTTTACATAGTTACTTGATTTTTTTAAAAAAAAGTTAACTAATGAATGAAATATGAAATAACTAATAATTTTGTTATATATAACACTTTAATATAGCTTATGTGCAAAGATGACATATCTTTGCAATTATTACAGGCATTATAATTTATATTTCTTGGAAGGAATATTAGTTATTAAAATAATAATATTGTGTTATTATTTGTGTCAAGAGATAATATTTTTAATAGTATTATAATTAAACTCATATGAAAAAACAGAGTAGATAATGTTAAAATTAGTTTAAAGTCAGATTTTTAAGTTTTGATGATTAATTAAATAATAGTTCATTTTTTTAATTATTATAGTTCAGCTATAAAGTCTATTAAAGCTAGTTTAGTATTTAATCTCTTTAAATATTTTTATTTGTCAATTATTATAAGTTATAATTAGTTATTTAAATGTAATTAATAAGTTATGTTAAAGTTTAGAACTTCACTTTCTTGTATAAGTGTGTGTGTGCATGGAGGTTTAAAATTTGTTTTATGATAAATTAAGTAGTTTTAAAAGTTGAGTTATACAAATTCATAAAAATAAAAAAATAATAAAGAGTTTTAGTATTAGTTAGAAAGTAATTTTAATGAATAAAATAGTTATTAATTTAAAGTTTAGTAAATAAATATCCTAAGATAGTTCAATTAATAGATGAATAACTGATTATTTTTATATAATATTTTTATATATAGGAAAACTATCTAGATTAAAATAATGTCACTGATTGATTGACTTATCTTATGATTGAGTTCTACAAACTAAATAGTAAAAATAACAGTCTTTATTTATTGGGTATTTATAAGAAATTGACATCTTAAAAAGGAGGGGGTAATGTAAAAATAAATACTATAAAAAGATGCGCTTGATTGTTTTAAATGGTTCATTCTTCATTTGTTCATTTTTTCTCTTCTGGTTCTTCTGGTCTGGCTTGAATTCCTGGCACAATATAAATTTGTAAAATATTAAATTTTATTATTTTCTTTCAAAAGTATTATAAGTTAAAATTAATCATCTTCATGTCTACATATGCACTTTGGCTAGAAAAAAACAGGTAGCTCATTTTGGTAACTGAAGTATAATTAAGCTTTATTAATTATTAAAATAATGGTTCGAGGGAATTTTATCATTATTACTAACTACTTCAATAGAATTAACTATGGAAGAAGTTTAGTAAGCAGTTGTTATATTTATTTATGAATTATATAACCAATGTTGTACAGAACAATTTTCCAGCTCTTATTTTGCTTAGTTATCTTGTAAATAGGCTACATTTTAAAAGAAGAAAATTAAAATGCATAAGTATATAAGCTGTATATTTTAAAGTTTAAAATGCATTATATTGATTCAACTGTTTATTAACTAATAAGATAGGGTGTTTTTTATTATATTAACTTGCTTGCTTAATAATAAAGGTTATTGAATATTGGAACTGTTTAAAGAATAATTTTAAAAATGCTTATATAATTTAATTGCCTGTAAATGTTCTTCACATATAACAATGAATAATATGCTTGAGGGATTATAATAGTCTAAAAATGTTTGCTCTGCTGGAACCCTTCAATGTATAATTTTGAAGAAATATAGTTCATGAGTAAAAGAAAATATGAAAATATTAGTGTATAAATCTATGCTGTAACATTGGTAGAAGTTATTCTAACAATGTTTTGATATGCCAAATGATTCCCTATTAACAAAATTGCTTTATGAATTTTATTATGAAAAATATTAAAGAATAACTTGGAAACATCTCAGAATTGTATGCAAATATGTTTTAAAATGCCTAAAATATGTTTTTTAAAATAAAAAAGGAATAAAAATGAAGCTGTATAATTATTTGAGTAAAACCACAGGATCCCAAAAATGGTTTATCAGCTGAATAAGTTATTCTGTTCATCATTTCCATAGTCACTGACTCATTATTATCTTATGTCTATTTATGTTGTTGGTATTTGAAAAAAGTTTTAGAATTAAGAACTGACTTAGTCACAAGAACATATATACATCTCATTCAGAAATATTTTGCCATATTTAAAAAATAATATGTTTTTGACTAGAAGCTTCACAGAACACTTACCTGTCGAATTAATATTTCATGTGTTTAACAGATGGCCATTGTGAAGAAAGCTTATTTATGAACTAAGGTTTTTTTTTATTTGATAAAAAATATTTTATGCAATATTTTCTTTGAAAAATCTGTTACATTTAATGTGTTACATTTAATGTAATACTGTTTGGTTTTATATGTGTGCCAGGTAATTTATTTATATAAGTTTAATTTTTGTGGGTTTATTAGAATGAGCAGATATTCTACACATTCTCAGGTAATATTTTATTATACAATTGGTAGGTGCTTGATAAGTTAACATATTTTATTCATTCTGAGTCAGTGGAGATTTTCATCTCTCACTAATAGTTACTTTAATTGTATGGTATTTTACTCAGTTATCTGAAAAACAGACAAAGTAATTCTCATATTTTATTCACAGTATCATTAGTGCCCACTAGCTATAGTAATTTTGATGTTTAACATTCCATACATGTGCACATTCTTACTTGTGCCTAAGATTTTCATATTCTATTAATTTTCTGAATTATTTTTTAGTCATTTGAGTTAAGATTGCATTTGTTGGTTCAGACATTGATTATTAATAATTGAAAGGTTGCTAGTCTTTCACATGCACCTACTGTTGTTTCTCAGACAGCCAATCAGATTTTAAGCAGCAGTCTGATGATTGATTAGGCCTTGACACATGACAGAGATTTTGATAAGAAAAGAATGATATCACCCTTCTCTCTACTTAACTTTATAGATATATATATACTTGCTCTGACGTTTATGTAAACATACGCTTGATGGTGTTTTTGGTAGAACGTCATCTGTTGACATATATATAAGCCAGTTTTAAGCATATATATATATATATATAAGCCAGTTTTAAGCATATTGGCTTGAAAGCTTGAAGATATAAACATATTAAACCATTAAGCATCACATGATCACATTTCCTATACTAGCACATTAATTGTTGATAAACAGAACAAAACTATCCATACAGTATTGCCAGCTGTGCTAAACAGAGTAATCAATGGATGCCAGAAGGCTTGTGCATAAAATCCCTATCTAATGCCTACTCATCCAATATCCCCAGACTAGTTTCTGGCTTGTGGCCTTCGTCAGTGAGGAGCTCTCAGATCCAAAGCTCCTCACTGATGAAGGCCACAAGCCAGAAACTAGTCTGGGGATATTGGATGAGTAGGCATTAGATAGGGATTTTATGCACAAGCCTTCTGGCATCCATTGATTACTCTGTTTAGCACAGGTGGCAATACTGTATGGAGAGTTTTGCTCTGTTTATATAAACATATTCATTTATTACTCACTGAGTTTTTAATTTACGATATTACAGCGTGAAATCTTAAAGTTATTAGACTACAATTTTCTAGATGTGTTCATTGTGATTAAAAATTTCTTGAATATGACTTTAGTTAGTTATAGTGATGTTTGTATTTTGTTATTGTTGGTACAGTATTGCTTGGCCTCACAAAGTAAAGCCCTATTGTATTTATTATTGTGCTTTATGGAATGGATAATTGCCCCATCCTTATTATGCTGTTCCATGAGGTGATTGTGCTTATTTCCAGTGACCATGATCACATATTTATTAGGTACCTATTCATGGTGTGTCTTTCCATGTTTTTCCTGATGCGCTGTGACAAAGTCCAGGCATCCTCTTTTCTGCCTCAGAAGTAGGTATTTTGGAAGCCACCACAGTTTTGCTATGTTGTTCAGCTCTGCAGAGCATATTGTTGGCCTATTGTTGGCCTATCACTCATGATGTGTTTGAAGATATTTTTCCACCATGGTAGGTGAGATTGTTTGTGTTTTGATATGTAATGATGAGATTGTTTGTGTTTTGATATGTAATGACAAGATATGTTAGTTTGAAGGACTTAGTTTCTTCAGGTTCCACAGTTATTTTAGTGCTTAAATGTATAATTAGGTCTGCATTGTGCTCTTATGATATTATTACCATCCACAAATCAACCAACCACAACTAATACTTTGAAATATGACCAGTAAGTGCAATCCACACATGCTATGTAATCAATGTATTCATCCAGAGTTTTTGCTGATGGAAGTGTAAGTGTTTTAAATTTTACATTTTAGTGTAATTTATATTATGTGGACAGTAACTTGTTATGTTTATGTGTGCAAATGACTTCTGATGGTGACCAATACATTTTACTTATTTAGTCATGTATTAGTTTTTAATTCTAAACAACAGGAGTATAATTATTTACAATTTTAGATTTTTTCTGAATATGCCAGCCATGGCTTAAATGTGTTTGGCTTATTATATCAAGTACTTGCAGATTAGTTTATTAATCCTGGTTATTAATTTTATAATGTTAGTATAAAATAAATAATGTGAAATTATATTTTATTGGACTAATACTATTTCAATATGAAGCATATAAATTTAGGATGCTCAAAAGTATTTTTTGGGATTATTTACTTGAATGGAGTTGTATAAAAATGGCCAGTGTTCACTCTCTATTTTTAATAAATTATTAAATAGGGTGATTTATGTAAAATACACCTTGGTAGTTTATTTGTAAGAACAAAGGAGTTATTCAAATACTGTTAATCAAAAGACCTGATTGTAACTGTGGTATCTTGGCAATATTTTCTAACTTGTGTAAATATTTTTTGTTGTTTTATATTGTCATAATTGTTAATAAACCAATTGATTAATTATTTAAAATAAATGTAGTTTCTGTTTATATTTTTTATATGCTATTGTCTTGGGTTCACAACAACATTTATTATTTACATTAAATTAAAGGTATACAGAATATTTTCATACTTATAGAAATACACTAAAGCCATGCATATAATTGTAATTCCTGGATTAAATCACATTAACAGATAATCACGTATGTACAGATACTCACTATGATATTTTATTTTAAGAATTATTTAAAACTATGTCATCTTCTAAGATAGAATATTATATAAGATAAAATGAAGACAGCTTGATACTTTAGAACATTATTCATGATATTTCAGACTGCACACTATCTTGTTATATTTAGTTAAGGTCCATTTGCATTTAATTTCATATGAAGGTTGCCTGTGAGAAGGTGGAGGGACATAAAAAGCATCCTTGTCTTTCTTCCATTTTAGTGATGTCCTGGGTAATAGGCTATAATTAGTTTAAATTTTGAATATTTTGATTATATAATTAAATATTTGAAGAAATATTCTTTCTGTGATTTAATAAAATATGGTTACCTTATATTAGGAATTAGTCACTACCAATGAAGTGCTTGCCTCCCACTGTCAGCCAGGATATCACTCACTCATTTATTTATCCATTCGGTTACTTATTAGGCAAATTCATATCTTAGCACATTTCACAAAAGTTACATTAAGACCCCTGAGATCGTTTACTCTTGTTAGTCTTTTAGTGGAGTATCCCATTCCGTTTGTGTATAGCATAGTACTAAACATTGTCATTGTGAAATAAGTAAGTACATCATAAGTAGATTATTTTAACTAAATTGCGACAGGTTGTGTTATTTAGAAATAATGACAAGGATAATATTTATGTTGAAATAAGAGATAAGTAGATCTATTAGTGAAACATTCCTTAAATAAAAATTGTTTTATTCATTTGTTTTATTCAGAGAATATGATCTGATGGGAGGCTGATTCTAATAACTATTTAGTAAGAGTGAAAATGTACTCTATATCATTTATTTTAAATTATTCACCATGTTATAATAATTATTTACATTATAATTAGATTTTATTTCTATCTGATTGTATATCTCTGTAGTATCATTCATCCTTAAAATTTATTGTAACCCAGCGGTGTCTAGCTGAAGAGGATCTGAATTTTTATTATTTTTCTCTTTTTAAATTTATCTATTTCTTCTCTCGTTCTTATTCTCTCTTCTCTCTTTCATACTCTCTCTTCTCCTTCCCCTCTTTCTCTCCTCTCTCTTGATTTCTCACTATCTCATTTTACATCCTCTCATCCTCTTCATCTATCTTTCTCTCTCTCTCTCTCTCTCTCTCTCTCTCTATATATATATATATATATATATATATATATATATATATATATATATATATATATATCTTCTTTCCTCTTCTCCATTTCTCTTTTAGGTTACAATTGACCATTTTCTCTCTCTTCATACCTTCCTCTTTGTTTCTATTTCTCCCTCTCGTTCTCGCTTCTCTCACCCCTCTTCATTTTCTTTTAAAGATTACAATATATATATATATATATATATATATATTATATATATATATATATATATATAAACATTAAAAGGATAAAACTAAACTATTCAATAAATAATTAAAATTACCCCCAAATCCACAACTCAACCAGATTAGCAAAAAAATAAACTCTAAAGCACAATTGATGGTTTCATTGATTGTGCTTTATTATTTGACTAGTGTGGTTGAGTTGTCGATTTGGGGTAATTTTGATTTATATATATATATATATATATATTTTTTCTTTCTGATGAAAACCAGTCCTCTGGTTGAAATATTATATTATTTATTGGTTTTAAGTCTTTATTTTTTGTTTATATATATATATATATATATATATATATATATATATATATATATATATATATATATATATATATTATTATTATTATTACAGCTTATGATCTTTACCAAATTGGAAACGAATTATATAAAGTACGTAAATACAAAAAAGCATTACCTTGGTTTGAAGCTTCTTTTGAAGTATTGAATAAAGAAACAATTCCCACAATTGATAGATTAATGTTAATCGAATGGATGGCTTATAGTTATTTTATGGTAAGAAACAAACTTCGTTGGGTCGTTGCTTAATTAGCAATTTAAATATTATTAATATTTTTTTTTAAATTTTATAGTTATTAATATACATAGATGTATAAGCATGAAATAAATAAACAAATTAGTGTGTGTGTTCATAAAGAACTATTCTTAGAGTCACAATTGGTATTTTAATCATATCTTAATGATCATCTTTAGAATTACCAATTACTTAAAAAGAAATCAAACAAACTTATTATTTTACTAATAATTTAAAATGATAAGTTAATTTTATATTGCTTGATAAATTACTAAATAATAATACATGTTTCTGAAAATGGCTAATATGTTTGGATTAATCACTAATTGTAGTTGAAAAATAAATTTTGTCATTAAAATAAAGTATAAACATTTTATTTTGAATTATTTTTTAAATATAATTCGTAAATGAAAAAAAAACATAAGGGAAGTTTTGCAAAGAAAACAACATTTAAAGTTTATATATAAGGGCGAGATAAAAATTATTTTAATCAAATTTTGAGAAATAATTTGTCAACCTAGTCTCCATGCTTTTCAAAGTTCTTTGTTCATCTGTTTACAGTCATTCGCATTTCCTTATTAAAAATGTTTTAGACTGGGCTATGAGTCATAAATGCTCTGTGGTTTTATCTCTTTCTCTTGGTCCTCATAGAATTATTATCAGGTAATCAAGCAGGCAATAATCTAATAAAGAAACATTTCAAATAAAGGTTTTCAGGGGTGTTTGCATTCCAAAAACATTAGGAGGTGAGTTTTGATATGCAACAACACTATATGTTTGGATATCAATTCTCTGCATTTTATCTTAATTTTAGGCTTTAGATGTTCATTAAGCCTCTCATGTAATTAACACTATTACTGTTGAAAATATTTCAATACTGGACCATGAAAATCCTAGAAAATATTAATGATTAATTTTGCAGCTGATGGGTAACTTTTCAACTTTTTCTTGATCAGCAATTGAAAATCTTTCCATTCAGTTCCCTGACATTTGCTCTCAGACTTATAGTGATAAAACAATTTTTCATCTCTAGCAAACAATATTTAAAAAAAAAACTTCCATTATTTTTAGATTATTAATAAAATAGAAGTTTAAAGCTGTAGAAAAAATGTAACAGAGAAAAAGCTAATAAGTAAAGCCAATATGAGGTTAAAATAAATTCGTTTATTAATATAAACAGAATGGTTCAAGTAAACTTGTACATGGCTTTAACTTGCTCTAATTTTGGCAGTTTTAACATTACTGTCACATATTTAGGCTTATTTTAAAGCTTAAAAATACCGTAAGATTCTGTCCTCTCTTGAATTATCTTACAAGTAAAAAAATCAATAATTTAGGCATTCAAAACTAGAATAAAGAGAGAAGCCATGCCTTCTTAGATGTTGATTGGTTGGTTAGAATTTCTTTCAATGGAAAACTGTCTATCAATAATTTTCACCACTCCAACTTCTGTTTTGACTTTGAAACTGAAACAACTTAATGACTTACAATGTTTTTATTATTATTTTTCTTACATATTATGTATTAATTTCATAAAATATACTGAAAATATAGTTATTTTAGAAAAATAGTAAGATTTTAGAAAAAAGTTGCATACTTTTACACAAACGTAAATTGAAAAAGAAATCAGCGCTAACAACAATTTTGACATCCTATCAACAGTTTACATTGTCCCAAGCCCTTTATTTGATTTTCAAACAAAAATTAATGTTTTAGAATACTTTTCTGGCATTTATTTACATATTATAATGTATTTCAGTAAAATATGTGAAAATATAATTATTTTTAGAAAAATTGTAAGATTTTACTAAAAAATTCTTTAGTTTTACAATAACATAAATTGAGGAGGGAAATCAATGATGTTTGCATCACTTTGTAATTTGCTACAAACTTTTTTTTTAGTTTTTCCACTATCGAATATTTTTATAATTATAAATAAAAAATTATTTTTGAAAAAACTTTCGTTCACTTTTATAACCTGACAAATTATTAATATACTTTTTACAAATAAAACTAAAATGAATATAATATTAAAAGATGAAAATATTTTTATGGCTGAATTTCCTAATTGACCAATCAAAACTTTAGAACTTTAGTTCACTCAGCCAATAATATTTTGAACAAGGGAAGGGTTAAGCTGCTGAGTTAACTTTCATTACAGAATGTCTGTTTCAAAGTATAACAGATAGATAAGTAGCAGAGTGTGGTATTAATTCTGATTATAAAAGATTAAACTTAGTTGTATTCCAAAAAAAGTTTCATGATTTCATGTGTAATAGGTAATTATGAAGCTCCGCCTATGTTGCCAGATTAAACAACCAACATCTATAGAGGAGAATACTATTGACTCACATATTTAATGTGTGGAATTAATTATGTCCCAAACCCTTTCAATCTTATTTCATTTTTGGTTACTATCAGGATTACAATCATGGGAGTGGTAAGTTTAAAAGGATGGCTGGAAACTCACTCCCTCATGCTCCAAACAATGAACTGTGTGATGGATTCATTTTGCTCTATTATATGAATAGGAATATTAAGAAATTTTTAATTTAAGTCAACTCAAGTGAATTTTCTGTTGCAAGGCAGGTAGTCTATAATACATACTAAGTGTGCTTTGTCACCACTGCTCAATTTATCCTTCGAATTAGTGATAAGTATGTTTAGAGATGGAGGTTATCTTAAGTCAAAATTGAAGTCTTTAGACAGAATGGGCTTTAATTTCAAGTGGATGTAGGTAATAATGACATATTGATCAAAGGTTTCGAGTCAGGTGGTCTAACATATTTGTGTATATTGTAGAATGTCGTAATTTGATTTTTGAGCATATGGCTGATTAATAATGAACTTATATTTTTAACTCATTTTGACCATACTTACTTTTCTATTAAATTATTGGTCTAATTTCGTTTGCAGTTGTCTAAAAAAACTACTATCTTCACTATTTCACGACTTGATTTGATACAAGTGTTGCACAAACTTTTCAAAACTGAAGTCTGTAAGAATTATTGCATAGACAAAGACATGGCAGATTAGCATGTGATTTGATCTATAGTCAATTGTCATTTGCCTATTCAACAAAATTGAATCACTATGCACATTCATTGTTAGTATCAATTATTTATGAACATAAGTGACCAGCTTTCTTCATGGCTGACATTTGTATAATATTATTCAAAGTACTTATCCGTTTATACAGTTAATTTATGACAAAATACCATGCGCAAATCTTTCAATAAATATCAGAATCAGACACACCATCAGAACTACATGCTCTTTTGTTTTATGCAAATCACATGGGAGCCATTATTACTTGCACTGCCACCAGATTGATGTAACATCCTAAAAATATCACAGGAGTAACTGAGAAGTCAGTAAGGGCTGATAATATAAAGTGGCCAACAAAACTTTCTATATAAACAGAGTTTGGACAATTTTGACTCAATCACGTGTGTGTGTTTATCTATATATACGTAAAATTGTATCCACAATTTTATATATACTGACGTTCATTGATGTTTTATATAAACTGTTATTGCTGTGTTTTTTTCAGCCTCGTCGTCGCAGTGAATAGATGATTAGCTCTTTCTCTACACTGGCTGTAACATGATCTCTGAATCAAGGCATGCTATATACAATAATATATTTTAATATCCTTTGTTATATAACTCTTTCGTTGTTGTTTATAATAACTTGGCTGAAACGCTGTTTATTGCTAATAACAACCATGTTGTTAAGTAAAACGAAAATAGCATCCAACTGTCGAGTAAATGGAATATTTCAATGTCTAATTTAATATATGAATTTTTTCTACAGTACAGGCTTTTTTATACCTGCACTCCAATATGTAATATATAGGAGGTTTGAACTCAGACTTTCACATGACCCTCAACTATCTATGCAGTATATCCATGACTGTTACAAATCTGATGTTCTGCATAAAAAGTACTAAGCCACTAATAATAAAAACAAATATAAATTTGTTTTCTATCGTTAATATTAATATTACATATTTGAGGTTTTTATAACAAAATCTTAAATAAATTAACATATCTAGATTGTAAATTACATCATGAACATAGCATTGTGTTTTATTCTTCTTTGGTCATTTCCAAGGTTGTCTCCGCTGTCAAAATTTTTTGAAAACCACTTAATAACACTCCGATAACTCATACTTTCATTACTATCTATGGTGTGAACTGTTTCAAATGGTCCAGTCGTAGATTTTATTTTCATTTTAAAGGTAAATTAATTTTATGTTAGCATGTTGTCCTAACTTGGGTAAAGATACAAAGTACACAATCACGTATATATTTGATGTAGACTTTTTAACACAGTTAAAGGTTTTTTTTTTTTGTAAATAGATTAACTATGATACTACATAACACATACTAATTCAGAGATATCATTGCAGAAAGAATGGAAAGAAAATCGGAATTCGGTTACCTTTTACAATTAAACAAGTCAAAACAGTAAAAATATCAATATCATGTTTTCATTTTCATTTTTCCAAAAAAATAGTTCTTAATTTATATTTTCTGTACATTATCAATACATAATTTTAATACAACATTTTAAGCTTTCTTCAGCTATCCACTCCATCTTAAATAATCGATACACATAATCACACACATGTGAAAAAGATAAATGATCTCCAATATTTGCATTTCCATGCTAAACCAGGCTCAGCAGTTGGTCCATATCATCATCTCCCACACATATATCTAACCAGTGCTCAGTTTATATTACGATAGCAAATGTTCAAAATTTAATGGACAGGCTTCAATCTATTCTACTCTTCAGCTCTTTAGCCATCTATATCATAGGTTCCCAAACTTTTGCAGGCCACTGCCCACTTTGCAAGACATAAATTTTGTAACCCCCTCCCCCAAATATAACAGTTTTCGGCATTCAATCTGTTTGATATTTTTGACATACATAACAACTAATGTATCGGATGATACCAACCCCGTAATTTATATGAGACACACAAGATATAACATGATATCAAGGTCATGCCTCAGAAAAAGGCATAAATTCAATATCAAGAACAAAAAAACCCAGAAAAATTTAAAGTTATTAAATTTAAGTTTAAATGAGCGAAATCAAACCAAAGTCGATTATATTTGCAGATTTCTTCCTACCCAAAACTCTAATACTCTGTTAACTGGTACTATGAAGTTTTAGATGGTATATATTTAAAAAGCTGAACTAAAACTTCACCATTACTTGCCACTTTCAAGAGAAAAAAAACACTTCCAAAAAGGAAATACGATTGCCAACAAAACAAAACAAAAAACAAATCAGCATGTCAACGAATTTTCAATAATCACATACAGAGATTACAAAAAAATAATAATAAGTTCTCGCAAAGTAAGTTTCTCTTTTCGCAAATAGAACAGTGTGTTAAAAGCAAACAATATATATATATATAATACACGATTTAGCATACATACAAGCATTCCAGAAATTCATTTAGTAGAATTGTTTTAAAGTAGGAAAATCAAATAATAATTTATAGAGAAACAAAAAAAAATACAAATAATAAAAAAAATAAAATAAAATTTATAGCAAGAAGACATAATGATAATAAAAAATAAAAAAAATATATACCATCCGGCTTCCTTCTGGTTTCCTTCCATTAACCATCCCCAGACTTTTAAGTGCACTATAGAACATGACATCAAGACGGTGAGGTCTTCTTTTCTTCACAGAAAAATGTAGGCATTAAAGTGTTCATCATCATCAGCTAGCATCTGTGCTACACGATAGTAGCATAGGAGTCTGGATGGTGCACTAACATTGGGAGTTTACTTCATTAGCATTTTAATGATAAAATTTAGGCATTTTTATATTTCTTGGCTTTCTCTAGAAATCATTATAATAAATACAACAGACAACCAAGAGTTGTTCACACAATTCTGGACAAACTATAATTTGAAGCTAGGCTCAGCTCTGCCTTCTTTCATAAAGTTCTCCACTGCTTTACAACTAGAATATTTCTCTTAGCTCATCAAACCTTAACTGCTCAACGTACAAAACATAGCAAGGAAAACAATAAACTAAGAAGACATGCCCCCATCACCTTCTGAAAATCTTTTATAGCACACCTATAACAGTGCAAAGTAAGTACCTCTCTTTCACTATTACAGCTGTTATGTCTAATTTCTTGGATAATTGATCATAACACAACTGATGTAGCTTTTTACACCTTTTTATCTTTCAATTCTTTCATTTCCCACTCAGACTCTTTTAATTCTTCAAGGAGTTCTGTTTTAAATATAATTTCTAATTTTAATACAATAGAAATAGCTTTTTCCATCTTTACAAAAGATTCAAAAAAACAAAAAAACAAATCTGAAATATGACAAATTTTTAGATTCTCTCAGCTGATATTGGCCTTAAATTACTTTATTTTTTTAACAAAAATATAATGCACACAAAGACCACGTCTATTTGTTAGTAAAATTTAAAATTAGTCATACAATAATAACCTGCATTCATTTTAACTTGTTAATAGAGAGAAAACCATCAAAAATATGTAAAACATTTATAATTACACTGACTATCTCTCTTTTCTATATATTCTTGCAATAAAAAAAATTATAAAATAACCATAAAATCGGCAAAATATCGTAAAATGTAGCGGTTTGAGAGCGAGTTAAAGCCAACGATCAATCGGTGCATCTGGAGAAAAGGCTAGACCACCTGAACACTCCCAAATGCTTCTGAACCCACTATCACCCCTGTACAAGTCTTTACCACCCATTGGGGGCAGTACCACCCACTTTGGCAACTGTTGATCTATACAATTAAAAATATGCTGATTGAATGCTAAATATTTGTTGATGCCAATATTGTTTTTATACCCATCTTAACCACTCTCACCCCTCATATATATATATATATATATATATATATATATATATATATATATAACCTTAATATTGAAGATTATTTATCTTTTTAATATGTCTATGGTTATGTGTATCGGTTATATAAAATGGAATGAATAATTGAAAGAAGCTTGAAATTCTGAGTCCAGAAACCCTTTAATTACATTTTAGTGTTGATTTATTACAATATGTAATTTTCTATTTTTAATATTATACATTTTATTACATTTCATATGATTTTTTAAATATATTTTATATCTTATGTTTAATGATAAATTAAAAAAAAAATCCGAATATGATTAATAACTTTTTTGTTATTAAAATTTTCAAAAACTTTGCAGAGTTTGTACATTTTTTTTCTTAAATCCATGTAAGGGGTTGGAATCATGTCCTTCTTTTGATAGCTTGTAATCATATAATTGATTATTGGAAATATTTTTATTTAAATAAATATAAATTATTTCAACTGGTAACAATAAAAGATAAGTATCTATCTATCTATCTATCTATCTATCTATCTATCTATCTATCTATCTATCTATCTATCTATCTATCTATCTATCTATCTATCTATCTATCTATCTATCTATCTATCTATCTATCTATCTATCTATCTATCTATCTATCTATCTATCTATCTATTTATCTATGTATCTATCTATCTGTCTATCTTCCTATCTTTTTACTTATTTATCTATCTACCTATGTCAATCTATCTATCAACCTATATATGTATATGTAATTAGTTTTTAATGGCTATTTTTATAACTTTTTTATAATTTCAATCATTTATAGTAAATAATTGTGTTTGTTTTCTGTTTTAAATTACTGATTATTAGTCAATTATATGCTGTAATATTCATATTGAAATTTATTTTTCATAATTCATTTATAGTTATTATTTCTTCATTTTTCCTAGAAGACTTATTTTATTTTATACATTGCTTCTTTTATATACTCACTTATGTTTTGTTTTAAGTTTGTATAAATAAAGTATAAATTCAAATTCATATACAAAACAATCTAATGAAACAATTGAAACAATTTAATGAATTTAAATAGACATCGATGCCGAAAATATGTGAAGGATATATGAAATAAAATGCAAATATGTACATAGAAAATAATAAAATAATAACTGTGTAAAAATGTAAAAAATTAATTACAAACCAGATTGCAATAAGTAATTAATGGTAAAACATATTTATTGTAATCTTTACTTTTCGAAGACGTAGAACTACTTCCTTTTAATATTAAGTTATTTCTATCAAAAGCACTTGATCCATGTTTAATTGTGAAATTAATTCAATTCATTGTGGTTCCACCAACATTAGTAATCTGAAGAAAGTATTTGTAGTTCTTAACTTCTATTAATTCATTATTATGCAACTGCTTTTTTCATTTTGAAAAATCTTCGATGGTTTTGAAAAAAAATCATCAATGCTTTTTGAAAACATTTTAGCATTTACTTTTAGTCTAATTTTTTTATGTTCATACTATAACTCTTGCAACATTTCGTGACGTTTTCAAGCATAATTTGCAAAACAATTATTTTTTTTATTTTTATATGTTAAATGCATTGACCGGGACGCGAACCAGGGCCAGCTGCTTGGAAGGCAGCTGCGCTAACCACTAGGCCATCAATGCTTGACAATTATTTCATTTACAAAATCTATGTGTTTAGTAGTCTCCATTTACTTTTATTGCTTTAGCTTCTTAATTTAATCCATAAAATATTTCTTGCAAAACTACTGTCAAAATTTTAGGGATATGTAGTCACCCAATCTCTCATTCTTTTCAATGTTAATCTTCCTAGTATCATTATGTAAGCTAGTCGTTGTTGTTGCATGTTGATAACTATTCTTCAGAATATGATAAGATAATGGATCTATATCATGATGATGCAATATTGTAATCACTGATGAAATGCTTGTATATTCCAAATGATTTTCATAATCTACAAATCTAAAGCATATGATAACTCTTATTCGTTGGTCTTTTCTATAATTACCCTATATACTTGGATGTAATCGGCTAAGATAAAACCATTTTTAAATATAGTTTGTGCTTTTGTTTGTTGATACCAAAAGTTTCTTGTAGACAAGTTGTAATTATCTTGGAAAAAAATGTTTGGAACTAATAAAAGACTGATAGATCTGTACTGCGTTCTTTCAATCATCTAGTAAATTTTTATCGTTTAGTTGTTTGGTATATAATAACTTTGCCTATATATATATATATATATATATATATAGTTATATAACCAAAGTATATATATATATATATATATATACCGGTACAATATATATATATATATTTCTTTACCTGATTTTTTAAGATATCGATTTTAATTACCTCACTACCTAGAGCTTTTTCAACATCATGATATAGATTGCATGTCTCACTTCATTAAAAATCTTGGACAATTAAGAAGATATACCAAATCTAGAGATACAATTTTCTTCTTTATTGCTATATAATTCTTTGTAGATGTTTCATATATTTCATAATGTCATCTCTACTTTTATCAAAATTTTCTTCTTTTCTTTTTATTGCAAAAATAAGTTTTATATCTATATCAAGAAGTTTTGTACTTTAAATTCTTTTATTTTTTTCCCTAACTTTTCTTGCTAATTCACAATTTTATTTTTTATATCTTTAGAAAATTCCAGATATTTAAATCCTTTTAATGTATCAATTTTATATATATTTTATTTTACTTGTTTCTTTCATATATTTTCACCTCACTTGAATTTTTTTTCATGTGTCAAAGTATTGGCTGGGAAGCAAACCTGGGACAACTGCTTGTAAGGCCACTGTGCTGATCACTCGTCACCAACGTTTGACACCTCAGTTGAATTTTATTGACAATTGTGGCATTTTTGGACTAGTTATCTTTCTCACAGTTATTAATCATGTATCAATAATCTTTCTATTGTTTTCATTCAACATCTGGTAATATTTTAAAAGGATTTGCAAGTTCTAATGTAAATTCATTGGGATGTTTCTGAAGATTATGGATACAAACTTCGAATTCTGTTTTTATAATAGTTTTCCTCTTTTTGGTTTTGTATTAACATGTATCTTATATCTTTCTGATAAATGATCACTTCTTGCATTGAAATTATTAAAAATATAATCTTAAAATATTTTTTTATGCTCGTCAAATTATAATCCAATTCTGCTGTATCTTGATTTGAATTATTCAATGTCCATTTCAGTTTAACAGGTTTCTATCCAAAAAAAAATCATAATATAAAGTTTGTTTTGGGGGGAGGAACTCCACAAGTCTGTGTTCTCTGGAATTATTATCACCATAACCAAAACTTAACACAGAACTTTCATCTTCGTGTTGTTTATCAATTCTATCATTAAAGTCTTCCATGATAATTTTAAAATGATGTATGCTCTGATCGAAAGTCTTTTGTACATTCATATAAAAGTCATCTATTTCTTCATCCCAGTGGGAACATATTAATACATAAAACCTTTTTTAAGCACATTTGTTGTTTTATATTGCATTAAATAACTATTTTTCTCTTTTTTTGATATATCATCAATCACTACATGTTACTTTCTACTTTTTATTTATAAGTCATAATCAACTTGTTAATCCAATATTTGAATGGAACATTCTTTTTTTCAATTCCTGCTATCTTTCTTCACTTGGAAATAATCTGCAGTTAAATGTATATAAATAAAGAATTATTATCAAATGATAGCATTAGTCGATAGTCAGGGGATTCTTAACATCCTCGATTTTCAGCTATTAACCACTCTCCTGGAAGGTGAGTTTCAACCTTATATAATCGTAGTTAAGAAGATTCTTCCATAATTATAAATATCCATTTAAAATAATTCATTCACATACACTTAAATTCTGCCTTCAAGAAACTCTATTATTATTTCTGTTAAGAACTATCAGGCAATTGATCAAAAAAAACGTAGTGTTTCTGGGTCTCAAACTCAGAAGTAAAAGACAGTAAACTCACCACGCTAACTGATGCATCTTAGTGATAAGTTCATCATTATTAGTGTAATATATAAATAATATTATGTTAATAACAACTGAACAAAAGCAAAAACCAATATAAAAATATATTTTAAGGACACTATTTAACTGCTCAATTTGTCTAAGACTTTAAGGAGGAATAAAATGTTTTGTTCACTTAACATCGAAGATCATTCTACAGCCTTATACATAAATATAGTTGAAAAAGTTATCTTTAAGGGGGGGAGGGCGTTACATTTATTTAATATAAAACGTTTGTTTTTTTTACATCAGTCCTTAATGTAATACAATCGACCTATGTGTTGTTGGATTTTTTTTTACGGTCCTTTAAAATGTTTTTAATTTCAAGTTATAATGATGTTTTAATAAGAAAAGAGAGAATGTAATAGTATTAAGCTGTGTTTTATCTTGCATTTTAGTTTTAAAAGTTTCACTTTAGTATTATTAATCTAAATAAGGTAATTAATGTCAAAATTTATACCATATATAAAAAAATTTCTATCACTTAAGTTGAAATATTTGAAAAAAAAACATCCAATCTCTTACTTGATATATGTTTGTGTCAATAATTTGTAACATCATTTGTCTTAGAAGTAAGTTAAGACTTCACCAGACTTGGAAACATAAATTGATATTAAATCTAACAGCAATTTAACTAAATTGTTTATTGTATTAGTATGGTGCTAAAATGACAAAGATTTCAATCAAACTCATTTTTATATAACTTAACATTTAATTTTGCTTTCAAACTATAACATCAAATTCAGCAATGTGATTGAAATTTGTTACTGTATTTGATGGAAGGTCAGGTAATTTCTATGGTATTTATGAAATTGATTATGAATAAAAGCATATATACCAGAAAATAATATTTTTAAATGAAATTTAGAGACTTATAAGATCATAAAATGTTTGATAGACTCGCATAGAATAAATGAATGTTAGTGTATATTTATATTAATAATTGTAGATATATAATTAGTTATAAAGATTTGTTTAATATATCAACTCACACAAAAGATAAAAATATCTTGCAAATAAATCCAAATGTATCCCTCCGCCCCACACTACTTCAGTAAATTCAAATTTCTTAATGTAGAATCTTTAGTAAAAATAAATAAATTCCCGGCCGAGGCTATGACACATGAAAAAATAAATAAACAAATAAATTTCACTTTGTAGGTTAATTAAGTTGAAAAATTAGAATTTGTTCTAGATTACTGCGTACGATATAAGAGTCTATGTTTTCTTATAATAATAATAATAATAATAATAATAATAATAATAATAATAATAATAATAATAATAATAATAATAATAATAATAATAATAATAATAATAATAATAATAATAATAATAATAATAATAATAATAATAATAATAATAATAATAATAATAATTCAATTCTTTATTTATTTAACGTACATATCAACAGCATTTAGCCAATTATAGATTGCACAGTAATGTCATTATTATATACAAATCTAAATAAGCATTAAAAAAAAAAACCAAACAAAAAATAATACCAATAAGATAGAAAAACAATAAAATGCACAAATAAATAAAAAGGCAATATATCAAATGAAATTAAGGATAATATTTTTTTTATGAGGACTTTAGTGAATTGTTTAAAATCCAAATTAAAAAACATCATCATTACCAAAATCTTTGTTATAAGTTCTAGGTAAACTAAATAATGGGGGAAATCTTAATACATCAGATTTACAAATTTTCAGTTCAAAAATAGTGTGAGTATGAGTATTATAAATCTGTTTCTTAATACCTAAATTAGTAAGCAAATTAGATACAGAAATATTCTGGGAAATAAATTTATGAAGAAGCTTGAGATCTCTTGTTTTTCATCTCAGCAGTAAATCGATATAGTATTCATTACCTAAACTATTCAATTTTGCAAATTTGTCAAAAACATACTGAATTCTTATGATATCTGTTCTGTTATGAGGACTCCATATAATTGAACCATACTCCAAGATGGGAAGAACTAAGTTTAATCTTTGTAAATTTATTAAATGCTTTTCCATATCTGTAAGCAGCTCCTACAATTTTAAGAGATTTATTCACTATAAACTTAATGTGATTATGAAAAGACCCATTATTGGAAAATATTCCTAGATCTCTTTGATGATCATTTGTTATAATTTTAGAATCACCAATATAGTAGGAAAACCTTAAGATTTCAGATTTTCTAGAGTAAGAGACAATGGAGTACTTATCCATATTTATATCCATATAATTATATTCACACCAATTCAAGAAATTATATATATATCACTTTGAAGTAAAAAAAAAAACAGTCATTAATACAATAAATATGCCTAAAAATTTTGCAATCATCTGCATAACATAGAAGATGTGAAAATTTAATGCATGTCTTTAGGTCATCAATGTATACATTAAATCATAAAGGTGCAAGAACACTGCCTTGAGGCACCCCAGTGAAGCACATATGGTAATGACAATTTATTATTAAACCTCACACAAGACATTCTATCCTTAACAAAAGAGTCAAACTAATTAATTAATAATTTGGAAAAACCTAACCTACAAAGCTTCTGAAGAAGAATTTTATGATTAACTCTATCAAAAGCCTTGGGCATATCAAAATAAACAACATCTAACCTAGATTGATTCTCAATTGAGTTTGAAATATGATCAGAAATAGTTAGCAAATTTGTTTCAATGGACCTATTGGGCAAAAATCAATGCTGCTCTGGTGCCAAAACCTTAGAGACATCCAAGATAATTTTATTATATAAACATCTTTCAAATATTCAAGCAACAGTGTGTAGAATTGAAATAGACCTATAGTCACTTACCAAATCTCTAGATCCTTTCTTAAAAATAGGAACAACTTTAGCAGTTTTAAGGGATGTAGGAAAAGTACCATTTGTAATAATAATAATAATAATAATAATAATAATAATAATAATAATAATAATAATAATAATAATAATAATAATAACAACAACAACAACAACAACAAAACAACAACAACAACAACAACAACAACAACAATAATAATAATAATAATAATAATAATAATAATAATAATAATAATAATAATAATAATAATAATAATAATAATAATAATAATAATAATAATAATAATAATAATAATAATAATAATAATAATAATAATAATAATAATAATAATAATAATAAAAAAATACATTACTATATATTACTATACTATAAATACTAAAACAAGTAACCCCAAAAAAATAATATAAGAATAAATACAACCAAAGAGATATACATATTAAATAAAATATGTACATATTAATTAATCAATATATTACATATGAGACAATAACCAAAATTTTAAATATTTTTTTAAAAATATAAAAAGATAAATTATCAACATCAATTGAACAGTCAGTAACAAAAGAATTAAAGAGCCTGAGTCCATTGTAACTAAATTGCCTATGACGGCTTTCTAAAGAAAAATCTGGAACCACCAGTTGATAATTATTAGCCACACGGGTATTTATAATTCTTACTTTACGACACAGTAAAAAACGACGACAATATATATATATATCAGTGACAGTTCTAAACTTATATAATTTAGAAACAGATAACACACCAGAATTGACTGCACAGAGGTCAATCTAGGTCTACCAAAAATAATACGCGTTGTATAATTTTGCAAAGTATATAATTGAGATAGTGAGTAATCAGTAGAGCCACACCAAATGGAAATATAATAATAATAATAATAATAATAATAATAATAATAATAATAATAATAATAATAATAATAATAATAATAATAATAATAATAATAATAATAATGATGATGATGATGATGATGATGATGATGATGATGAATGATAGTAAGTTAAGATCTAAGTTAATCATGTAAAAAATTACACTGAATAGTAAGGTAGAAGAGTAACCAGATGCTTTATTTTGCTATATTTCAGGTTAAAAATTATTCAAGAGCAGTAGAATTTGGCGAAGAATGTGTAAAAATAAGTAAGGATTTTACTATATCAATATTAGAAAGTATTATTATTTTATAATGTATAAACCAAATTATTGTAAATATAAACGTGTGTATATATATATATATATATATATTGTCTATACGAAATTTAATATAATTATAATGGACGATCTCAGATTTTTAATGAAATGGATGGCTAAAAAGTTGGAGATTGGAGAAGATTGAAGCTTGACCATTAAAGTATGAATATTTGCTATATTCATATAAGCAGAGAACTGATTGTATACATGCGTGGGAGATGGTGACGTGGACCAATTGATAAGATCTGTTTCAGCATGAAATATGTACATTGGAGATTACTTATTTCACATGTAAGTAGTCATGTGTATTGATTGTATAAGTTGGACTGGGTGGTTATAGGAAGCTTGAAAGCCTGAGCTCAAGTCCCTTAATATATATATATATATATATATATATATATATATATATATATATATATATATATATATATATATATATATATATATATATATATATATATATATATATATGCACTTTTTATTAACCAGTCTATTCTAAAATAAAATGTGTTGTATAATTTTAAATTTTGTTAAACCCAGTGATATTTATTTAGTAAACTAGGAAAACAATAATGACATATTAGATTATAGGGTTTGAACTTGGGTTTAGCTAATGGAAATTTATAAAGGATCTTAACTCGAAATACATATAAATAATAATCTATAAAGTCCTATATATGCAGATGGATGTACAGTTAATATCATTTAGTATTTAAAACCAGTGAAGTTTAAATTGTATTTTGTAAACATGAGGTGTTATAGAGACCAACAAATATTGTTTTGCACATTTGATTTTAAAAATAAAAATTGTTTATAGTCAAATTGGGATATTATGCTTAAAAAATAAATAAATATGTAGCAATTTTACAAAATATTGATCTAAAATTTAAACAGTAAATTGTATTTTTATTTAATTTCTAAAAAAATATTATATTTCAATATTTTTTTAAAAAAAACGAAAATTGTCATTTTAAAATAATAAATCAAAAACTTGCAAATAAATGTTTGTTTCACAGAAAAAGTGGAAAATACCAACCAATAACAAAGTGTCAAAAAATATTTTACTACAAAATTAAAGAAAAAAGACTTCTTCTTGATCATAAGATCAATAACTAGGTTTTTTTTTCTTGTTGTTATATATTTTAAAAAAAGTTGGATAAAAATTCAAAAAAATATTATTATTTACAAACAGAAAAAGTAATGAATTTCGACCCTGCATCGATATATTGGATAATTATAAGCTTTGTGTTTAAAATAATGGAATGACTTAATCGTTTTCTACTGGACAAGTCTATGGTCAATAATTCCCTATAATCTCTTGGAAATTAATACATATTGAGGAAATAATCGGAGACGAATAAAATGTGCATATTAAAAGAATATCAACAAATATATTCCCTGGAAAAGAACAATAATTGTGCCATGTTGGAAATGAATTTCAGTCATAAACAAAAGGAAATAAGTAATCACCATCAATATTCAGTAAGGATAAATAAAAGAACAGTAAATCTTTGGGAAACAGCTAAGTATATATTTTTAAGAGTCAATAGAACTAAATTAGTAATAGCTGAAAAGTGTTCATTGTCATTAAGGCTACATATAAAATTCTGATTGCAATAAGCGATAGAAGTATTTACCCTGAGCCATACCAGGTGGGAATGTTAGTTTCAGTAAAGTTTTAACTAAAAAATATTGCATGACATATATATTTTTGATTGAAATCATAAATGGCCGTACAGTATAGATGGAAATATATGTCATCTAGAATAAATAAGGCAAGCCATAAATATTTTTTATTACTAAAAGGAAGGATTATTATTGCAATAACCCAAATACCTGGCGAATCTTAGGGTAAGCAGAATCTTCAGAGAAAGAAGGAAAAATAAAAGTTGTAATAAGTTTAGGCGGTGTGGAACAACCAGAACGTTAACTTATTATACTTTTAGCTGGGAGTTTAAAAGAGAACTTGTTCTTAATGTTGGTATTTATGCGTTTTAATCTATGAGTTGTTAGCATAATAGGTGGGGGGGGGGACTAAATCAATTAATAATTGAATTATTTCTAGGGTTTATATTAATAGTTATTTAATAATTAGGTTGAGATTAAATATTATTAGTCATTTAAATGAACAAATATGCTCAATATCCAAGTATGAAAAGTATAATAATGTATTTAACTCTATATATATACGCAGTCCAGAGGACAGGGTGTGTTTACATGTGTGAATGGATAAACAAAAAACGATGATATTTTTTTATGGGAAATATAAAGGTATTAATTTTGTTTTTCTTGTAAACCTCCAGAATTATAACAATCTTTTCTTAATTGTTTTTGTATTGTTACTTAATCACTAAGTATATAAACTTAGTACTATTATTATTTTAGAGGTTGAAATAAAAGACCATGAATTAAAAAAAATAAAGGGAGATATTTTAAATTAGATGTTAATGGGAATGTTTATTGTAATCATTTGTAATGAATATTATTAAAATTATTGTTTTGAAAGTTTTCTTAAATTCTAAATGTTGCATTTCCTTTCTGGGCTCATTTTCATCACATCACATGAACTCAAAATATACAGGTTGAAATTAAAATGAGAAATAAATTATTTTTAAAGCAATTTAACAGTTTACTGAGCACTCATCTTTTAATAGAGATTTTTACTTGCTAGATGCTGCCTTGATCCCATAGGTTATTGATTACATTGCCAATCATTAAAGTGTGTTTATTAATTTGAAATTATAAATGATATATTATTTATTAGTAAAAGTATTAGTGTTGATTATAGTTTGGTTAACTATATCGTTTTAATAATAAGTATTAAAGAACATAAATATAAAGCTTGATTGTAGATTTAAATTATAAGCCTTTCTTAATTTGTGCACTACCCATGGAAATCCGTAAAATCCCGCTTGATATTCCATAGGTAGTATGAAGAATTAATAAATCAATGATTATCCTGAGATCTCTTATTGTAAAGTTATTTTGTGATTATTGCCAATCTTAATTATCAAAAATAATAGGAATCAAAATTTATCTGTAATTATCTAACAGATTAATTTAATGAGTGAGTGAATTAAAACTTAATAGTTATAAATATAATATAATATATTGGATATTATTGTTAGCCATGAAAGTATGTAGATACTTAATAAGAAGGAGTATCTGGGTATTCTTATGCCATTGAACAAAGATTTTGTATTTGTTTAATGTTAAGAGGATGTGATCTGTTTATAGGTAAACGAGTCCCACATTAATTATATTTAAAATATGTCTTATTTTAGAAATGTTAAATCATATAAAAGCAACTTGGAATAAATACTAATCTTATCTAAATTCAATTATTATAGATAAAGAAAATGGTAGGGAAATAGTAAGTCTGTTAATGGTATCTAACCAGAGTCCAAGTAGGGCCTAATGTAGGGACGTGGCAACTCTGCTTAGGGTCGTACCACCTATAGACGGGCCACAGATATATATATATATATATATTGATATAGCAATGCTATTATGTGTAAGTTAATATATTATATATTATTAATAACAAATTAATAATTAGAGAAAAAATAAGCAAACGTTATTATTGTTATTTTTTTTACTGCTATTACAAGAGCTCATTTAAGGTTAAAACACAATATATGTATTTGTAAGATATTTGTTTTTGGATATGATGCTTTCAAAATCATTGGCCATGTCAATGATTACCAACTAAAGATAAAAAAAAATGATATTTTCTAAAAATCAATAAATACCGATATCAACGATTAATTGTGAATAATTAATTATAAACTATTTGCAGTAGCTACTGTTGATTTTATGAACTGCAAAAGGTTAATTTCAAAATATAACAATTATCTTTCTTCATTTAATAATGAAGAAAGCAGTAAAGTCATTGTTAGCCGAGAGGTCATCGCAATACCTTGCAAGCAAGTAGTTGGTTGCAGACGGTTGTGGGTTCGCCTCCTGGCCAATGCTATGACATATGAAAAAAAAAAAGGAAAAAAAAAAGAAAGCACTAAGGGGAAAATAAATTAAGAAAAAAAAATTACTTCCTGCATAAATTTCAAATTATTGCTCGATAGGTTTGATTATATTTGTAAAATAGCAAGCTGATATATTTGGCAAGTAATTATATAAAAAAAAAATTTAAAAATCGATTTGATTTTTTGTTTCATGTTATTTTCTTTTTTAAACTGAGATATGCCAAACTGCAATTCTCATTACTTACAAAATCAATCAAATGACTTAAAACCTCAATACAAGAGAAAAACTGACTGTGAAGACACTAATTCAGTGTTTATCAATTTGTTCTTGATGTGCAATTAATATACCATAAATTGATAATCAATCATTTATCACCTCCCTGAAGCCAGATGTACATACCTACTCGAATAGTCAAAAATCATTTATAATCTCTTTGTACATAAATATACAAATAGACTAATAAAGAAAAACCCAATACGATGTATGCAATAAAAGGTACCGTTGACCATCTTCTCCTTCCATAAACTTTTTTTTTAATAATGCACAATAGTTTTAAATTTTTTTTTCATAAAAATAAATATGTTATTGTATGTAGTAAACGTTATTTTTTTAAAAAATTAACTTTATTGAATATAATTGTATTTAATTTAGGTTCAAGTAAAAATATATTTTTTTAAATTTATATTTAGAGATATATCTATAGTAACACATAAGCAGATAATATTTCAAACAGTTATTACAAATGTCATTAAAGAGTAAATATATATATACTTAATATTCTAATTTAAAATGTATATAAACAATGTGTAACTTTGTGACTGTATTATATTTATACTATATATATATAATACTGCATATCGCTATACTATTATATATATATATATATATATATATATATATATATATATATATATATATATATATATATATATATATATATAAAATCTCAAGTCATATTATTTTATATAAATTACATACTGAAAAATCTATGCGCCTGCAGTTTAATTAAATATTTACATTTAACTCCAGAATAATTTTAAGTTGCTAATTACTGGATATGTTATTAAGAAGAAAATTAAGTCGTTTTGAGATTATTTAATGCATGTCAGCACATTGGGCAATAAAATATAATTGATTTGTCATTAATAATGTATTAATCTGAATGTGTTTTAGCTTATACAATGACTTTTGTTTTTTTTTACTATGTAGACTATACTTTTCCTAACTAAATTAAGATTATATAATAAAGGCAAATGTTTTAATGAAGACATTTTTTATTTTTATTTTGCAAGACTTAAGCTTGATTGTTATGTTCATTATGCAGTAAACAGTGAAAACGTAAAGTGTCTGTAGCAGAACTATTTTTTCCTACTAAATATATATGATTTTAATTAGAACCCTAAAAATAAGACTTATAAAATGGATTAATATTATCCTAAAAAATCCAAATGAAAAGACTAACAAAATATCATTGAAACTCAGCCAGTGATGAACACAATTAGCTGACACCGAATAAGCAAATAGCTTTCGATGACAACAGAATTAAAAAGATGATTAATATAATCAAAAGTAATTATAAATTATAAAGAAGTTAAATGATTTTTAAAAGCATAAGTTTGTCTACTTTTTGAAAAGATTCATTTTAGATTCTACTATAAGTAAAAAAAAAATAAAAAGTAGAATATATATATAACAACAACATAATTTCCAATTTTAGAAAATATGAGTTCTCAATATGATATTATAAATCAACAATTTGTAAAATTTTATTGCGATAGACTTTTTTACATTTTATTTTATATTTTTAAAAGTCTACATTTAGTTTTCATCAACAATAAAATATATATCACATACAACAGTTAATTTTCTATGCATATATATTTCGTTTTTAGAGTGGTTGTTTTGAATAATATCTTTCTCTAGGATGAAAGCTACAAGTAATGAAAGATGATTGATGTATCCAAAGATTGACTGGAACCAAGGCCAAATATGGAGAGCAGCGGGAATCTTGAATATATCATTATATTTAAATTAATAACTCTAATATTCTAATATTTCCTTTGATTTTTATTGTATATATACTATCAGAATTAACTTGATAATTCCACTACATTGTTATATTAAATTTATTTAAACAAATGTATAATTAAGCCATTTATTAGATAATGCTTTATTAGTTACATTATTTATATTATAGATTTGTTTAAATGTTCAATGTAATATTTTTGCTTTTTATTCTCTTGATCATATATCTAATAGAATTAATTTATTTATGAGAGTTTAAAAATAGATAATGATAAGAAAATTTGTTTATATGGATTATATATATATATATATTGTAACGGGCACACGTCGTTACATTATTTATTTTAAAAATTAGACATTAAAAATAAAAGTTCGCAAATAAAAACTTATTTTTTAAGAATTAAAAATTGAAAGTTAAAAGTCATCTAAACTTTATATATATAAAATCGCACAGATGAAAAATTATTAAAAGAAAACTTTACTAAAGAAAAGAAATACATTGTACAGGCTTAAACCTGCATTTATATATGTAATATATGTGGGATTTGAACTCAGACTTTCACACAAATAGTGGCTATCTTAATATAAAGCTGAATACTGATTATATATATGTGTGAGCATAGTAATCTGGACCAACTGATGATTGCTGGTTTAGCATGAAATACAAATATTGGTGATTATTTATCTTTTCAACATGTGTGTGATCAGGTGGGTCAGCAATATAAGATGGCACTGAGAGTGGTGGGTCATGTGAAAGTCTGATTTCAAATCCTGCATAAAGAAAAGAAAGTATTTTAAAACTAAATTTTCAGAAAAAAAGGACTTAAAAGATTTAAAGATCAAAAGAATGTACAATAATTTAATTAATTCTATTGTGTAAAATGGAAATAATTATTTTAATTAGTCCAAGTGAATTAGCCTTTGGGCATTTCAAAATGTATAAGTAAAGATGTGATATGTTGGACTAGTCCAACATATCACATCTTATAATATACCATCATTACAACACTTCAGACTATGTATAAGTAAAGGTCAGATAGGAGAGAAAAACAATAGAAACTAATAGCCAATATAAGAAATCCCTCAGGAAATGGACCTCAATGAAAGGATCATCATTGTCAACATGTAATGTCCACTCGATCCAAAAGTCTAATATAAAAGAAAAAAGTTGGAAATAAATAATTAGAGAGGAGATAGAGATGTGATAGGGAGTGTGCTAATGTGTTAGTGTGGAGAGAGTTGAAGGAGAAGGGATTGAAAGATGCATTATCAATTCCTTCAGTTTTTCTAAAAAAATACATTGTTTTTCCATATTGAAGACTACAAGCTATCAGGGCCTGGAAATAAAATACCAATGAAAGTAAAGGACCTCCAGATGAATAAAGAAAACAGCCAACAGCATACCAGTTTCTCCAGGACATCAGGGCAATTAACATTGGATTCCAAATGGCGAGCAACTGATGAAGATGAACTTTTTAAAACACTAAGAACTATATAACTAATGAACATTTTCAAAACAGTAAGAACTTTAATACCAAAACCTTGTCAGTATTTAATAGAAATAGAATCCTATCTGACCAACATAAATTATTATTAATAATTAATTTTATTTGATGTATTTTTTTTTAAAATCATTTCCATTAAGTTTTTTTTTTTTGTTCTTTTAAGTTTTTATTATGATTTTTTTTTGTTAAACTAAACTTAATAAATGTTAAATTTAAGTCAGGCATGTATGGCTGCATAAATTTGTAAAGTTATATTAGTTTAATTAAGGGAGGGTTAATCTTAGATTATTTGTTTCATAGTTAAATTGGATTAATTGATTGGATATATTGGTGTAATTAGTAAATGTAGTATGAAGATCTGCTACATGCAGGATCACATGATGCGCCACACTTGGGAAAAATAAGTCCCATTTTGTACTGACCATCAGAAGCAGCTCCTTGGATCAACCCTTTAGCCTTTTGAATGGGATAGTAAGATGGCAAAAAGGACCGCAATCCCTTCCTATGGAGTTTTTTATTGTTCTTTTTGCCAGACAGATGTAACATTCCTATACTGGACAAGAGACAATTTCCTCTCTATAACTATGCTGTTCAGATGTGCATTCCAGACAGTATGGTATTGTGCTGTCGTATTCATGCTGCATTGAATACATCGATGCATCAGATAGATTGACGTTAGTTTAACTGCCAACTTTTGGCCTAAGGTTAAATAAGAGATACTTTTTTTTTCAAATGCAATTTATGTAGTCTATCCATACTTGACATTAATAAAATATTAAATTCATCTGTGCAAACTTCTAAAATAAAATAAAAAAGTTAAAATATATATTGGAATTATAGAAATGATCTTTCAGAGATAATAATTAAAATTAAAGTTATTTTATATGATGATGACTTTGGTCTCAAGGGCTGGTACTTCCACATTTACAAACACATACAATTGTATATAAATGTGCATTTAAAACCATAAATTACAAATAGTTAGGTAATTTATAAATATAAATCAAATAACAACAGTCAAAGCTTTAATCAACCTTAGAATGTACAATGTATTGTCAAAGTAACTTACTATTGATAATTTACGGTTTATCAAATTATATTCTAAACAAATTATATTTTCTTGTTTAACAGTATTTATGTAAACTTTCAGAAAGACAAATATATCAGTTTATGGCAATAATGTGACAGCATTTTTGTCTATATATAAATGTTAGACCCATGTTAAAAAATAGGATCTATATAAGGAATTTACTTTTTCTGTACAGAGGTTGCGTAATAACATATTTTCGATTCTATGATTTATTTACGCTTTAGATGTTATTATATATTTCCAAATTTATTTGCACTAATATAAAAATATATATGATATAATTATAGTTAAAAACGTTGAAATACAAGAGAAAGTTTTCCAAGCAATAATCTAAGTAAAATTTCAATTGTAATGTATACAGACAAACAATTAAAACTGGTGTTCAAAGATATATTTACATGATCTAATTAATAACAATTATTTGTTTGAGATAAGAAAAGAAAATCTTATTTTTTTAATTTAAACTAATTTAAGACAGCCAAATATTTTTGCAATTATTGCCCAAATATGTTGTTTCAGCTTATTTTGCAATTTTACAAAGATTTTGGATAGTTATATTTCATCTAAAATGTTATTTATAATAATGCAGAGAAAATTATCTGTATACTTTAATAACATCTATCTATCTATCTATCTATCTATCTATCTATCTATCTATCTATTCTATCTATTATCTATCTATCTATTATGGGGGGGGGGGGGGGGCTGTCTGTCGTCGTTGTTGTCTGTCTGCTGTTGTCGTTGTCTGTTTTTTATACTATCTATCTATCTATCTATCTATCTATCTATCTATCTATCTATCTATCTATCTATCTATCTATCTATCTATCTATCTATCTATCTATCTATCTATCTATCTGTCTGTCTGTCTATCTATCTATCTATCTATCTATCTATCTATCTATCTATCTATCTATCTATCTATCTATCTATCTATCTATCTATCTATCTATCTATCTATCTATCTATCTATCTATCTATCTATCTATCTATCTATCTATCTATCTATCTATCTATCTATCTATCTATCTATCTATCTATCTATCTATCTATCTATCTATCTATCTATCTATCTATCTATCTATCTATCTATCTATCTATCTATCTATTTGTTTACCTGCCTGACTAATTACCTACCAACATAGCTGGCTATCTGCTTACCAACTTATCTATTTACATATCTATATATCTATTTCAATCTTATGCCTATCCAGTTCTGTCTGTCCTTTGGATTTTGAGGCCTTGGCACAAATATGGAATGGGACCCCAGTAAATAAAAAAGTGAATAATAATAAAAATCTTTAATTTTTAATACAAAAAGGGAATTTACACAATATTATTTTTATCTAAATAGTAATATTTAACTTATAACTCATTAATATTACTATAAAGGAAAAATAAAATTAACAATCTCACTTAAATTTAAGACTTCCCATAATTTATTTTTATAGAAAGCAACATTAGGTTGGATGGACTTTCTTATGCTATTGTGTATCTTAAATAGTTTTTTTTTTTATTATTTTAAGCTTTGACAGACTATTTTCAGATTCAGCAGTGGTTTTAGAATAGTTAATAAAATTCTAAAGATTATACTGAAATTGGGAAATGCATTTGCGGTTTGGTGAATTTTTTTAAGCTCTCATTCATTCATCTTTAATCTTCCCATAATATTATTATCTAATTAAAATTCTATAACTTATTATACTTCTTCCATTTTTATTATTTTGTTATAAAATAAATATTTAATTATTTAAAAGGTTTATTAAGATATGACACTCTATTATATATTTACACTAATAAGGTTTTCTTCTCAATATCATATCTCTTATAGTTTATACTTTCATTTTCTATTTTGATCTCTGGTGTTCAATAAGAACATTCATAAAGTGTTACATTTATTTAACATCCTATTTGTTTTATGTTTCATAATTTTTGCAATAAATTGCTTTGCCTTATCATCATTTGAAAGTTTAGCTATCACTATTACTTACGTCTTCAATTTCCTTATATGATGAATATACCAGTATGATTTTTCATGATAAGAAATGTGAGAAATATACCTTATAAAATTATAATAAACAAGGATATCATGGATTCAATGTAACTTAATGCCACATATTATCTTGAGCTCTGCCTTAATTTTCTATCTTGGCAACTATTTCAAGCTCTTACAGGTTCAAAAGAAATATCACTATCCATTATATCATAAATATTTTGACTTATTCTACACTGTACCATATTTAATCTTAAAATACAACATCCAGCACAGACTACAGGATTAATAATAAATCTACTTTCCCATACAACCATTTCAAATTTGATACTTCTTATAAAATACTTGACATCACATAAAATATTATTTATCATTACTCTAATAAGATTTAAACTTATCGTTAACACCTTAATACTTATGATATACCAAGAAGACTAAAAAAACAAATAAATCGTTTCTGATATGATTTATCATAAACATAATAAATCATTTAGCTTTAATTTATAAAGAGATCAATCATATATACACTCATATTTATATTATCATAGATATATTCAATCCATCATATGTTTGAATACACATATTATCAATATCATATATATATAAGTTATATTGCAATGATATATATATATATATATATATATATATATATATATATATAGATATATATATATATATATATATATATATATATATATATTACCTAATTCTGTGCTTAAAAATTAAATACCAGTATTATTTATTTTGTTAAAAAAATAATTACTTTAATCATAACATTTTATGATTATCATTGATGACTCTCTTGTGGATATCATTTCTTTCACATTTTTTATACAACAAATTCTAAAATACTTAAATCTAAAAAATAACATAGGAAATAAATAATTCCAAGTACTTAATGCTATCTTAATATTATAGACCATATAACTAAAATAATGTAAACAATAAATAAATAATATAAAACCTCTATGAAGTATTTTGTTACCATAATGACCGCAAACAACTATTGCTTAAATGAATAATGTTTACCCCATCTCCCCTTGTGCTTTTCACCATTGTTTATCATAATTTGAAAATATGAATAAAAATCTAAATACAAGTTATTTATTAATAACAATAGTTTCTTGCAATATAAATTCATTTTTCCTTATTTTATTTACAAAATTCCTTCACACTAGTAAAAGGTTTGTCCATAAATTCCCTATCTAGTGCATACTCATCCAAAATCTTCAGACTAATTTCTAGCTTGTAGATTTCATCAATGAGGAGCCTTGGATTTGACAATGCTGCATACAGATCTTAGGATATAATGCAACCCTCCAGTAGCCACCTTTTATCTATATGGTTAACTATAAAGTTAGAAGACCCAGATGAAAAATCACTCACTTGTATAATCATATAGATCTGAACCCAGTTCAGCATCTATACATTTTGGTATCTTTGGTTTTTGAAAATCTACAGTTTACCAAATAGATAAAAAGTGGCTACTGGAGAATGGTAGTATATCCTAAAATCTAAGATCTAGGTGCTGTGCTCTCAAATCTAAGGGTATTCAGGTGATGAAATCCACAAGATATAAACTAGTCTGTGGATGTTGTATGAGTAGGCATTAGATAGTAATTTTATGCACAAACCTTGCTGCATCCAATGATTATGAAGTTTTTCACTTGGTAGCACAATTATATGAAGAGTTTGGTACTCTTGTTAACAACATGTATAAGCATACGAAATGGAATTATATGATGATTTTGTACCTACCCTGTCCATAGGAGAATGGTGAATGTGGTTTTTGAAAAACCAAAGATGGCAAAATGTATAGATGTTGTACTGCGTTCAAATCTATATGACTATAAAACCAAGTGGGCTTGGGTTGGAAAAATTATGGGGTGTTCTGTTTGAGATTCTAACTTTATTGTTAATCAAATAGGTAAAATATGGCAGCTGGAGGATTGCATTCGATCCTAAGTTCTTGGGGCAGCACTTTCAAATCCAAGGCTGTACACTGATAAAAGCCACAAGCTAGAAACTAGTCAGCAGATGTTGGATGAGGAGCCACTAGATAGAAATTTTATGCAAAAACCTTCCTGCATCCATTGATTGTGAAGGCTTGCACTTAGTGGCACTACTGTATGGAGAGTTTGGTACTCTTATTAACAATGTGTAAGCATATGAAATGGTGGTCATGCATGGTTCATATTGGTTAACATTTATTAATGATATGTTTGGCAAATGTAAACCCAAAATGATGTGGTAATAAATAAAATTATAAGATAAGTGATAATGTGTGTGAAATAAATCCATGTTGGAAATTTTGATTTAGGTATTTTCGAATAAGTAAATATAAGCTAAAATTTTAAGTCATGAAGGGCAATATATTATCTCTGATACACAATTTCAAATGGTTATTTGATTAAGATAATCACATAACAATAAAAGGAAATAGTGAGAAGTAAGAAGGTCATTGCATGGGCTCATTTATCTTTTAATACTAAATAATAACAGTGTAAACTTGTTAGTTAAATAAAAATATATAATCAGTAAATTTATTTGTCGATAAAGGCTTATAGTTTTGACATAAGCATGTGGTCCTTATTATTCAGCGCTTTTAATGTTAAATGATAATGCAATTTTCATGAATTTTATATATATATATATATATATGAATTTATATATATATATATATATATATATATATATATATATATATATATATATATATAAATTTAACAGTTTACAAACTATTACAAACAATCCTTAAATCCACAGAAGTATTTTCGGTTAATTTCTTAAATCTGCTTCAACTGCCATTAAATTCAAAAACAAAACTGGAAACAAACATCATCAATTCAAATTCCATTAATCTTATATTTTAATGTTAGCAGCTTGTCGATTTATTAAATGCATTTTATTCCTGTTTATAAAAAGTGTTTCTTTAATTTTTCTTTTACTATGGTTTCTCTCTTCATGAAGAATTTTTACATTTTCAAAATCATATTTAAATTTATATTTACATGTTTTTCCATGATCAAAGAAAACTGAAGGAGATAAAACATGTAAATATAAATTTAAATTTGATTTTGAAAATGTGAAAATTCTTCATGAAGAGAGAAACCATAGTAAAAACAAACTAAAGAGGCATTTTTTTATAAACAGAAATAAAATGCATTTAATAAATAGACAAGCTGCTAACATTAAAATACAAGATTCGTGGAATATGACTTGATGATGTTCACTTCCACTTTCATTTTTGAATTTAATGGCAGTTGAAGGAGGTTTAAGAAATTAACTGAAAGTACTTCTGCAGACTTAAGGATTGTTTCTTATAGTTTGTAAACTGTTAAATTTATTATTTCAATTATATTACAATTTTGTTTTAATTAATGGACATTTTATTTATTATATACACACCTGGGTCTCATTTTATGTGATAGATAGGTTCCTGAGAAAACACGCACAAAGGAAATTGCCCAAAAATAGACATAACTTACCTTGAAAAAGGGGAAATACAGATTGTGATTTTTCAAAAATCATGTAAAAACAAAGCACCAATGTAAAATTACTTTAAAATTCGCAGAAAAAAAAAATAACAAAATAAAATATGACTAATAAAAAATTTCAAATTTGAAAAAAATTGATATAAGACAAACTTTTTTTAACTATAATATTTAATCTTATTCAAAACAATATATTTTTATGCATAATTTACAGTAATTTACATTTTTTATACACATTTTAATTATTATCACTATTTGCCGATAAACAGGTTCGTTTGCAAACTGGTATAAAATCAGATTCTTCACAAGAGGAAATACAACTAGCACGAATGTCACTCTCACGTTGTGTTAATGGTTTTCTGGTGACAACGTAATTAGTAATTAATCTAACAACTAAAAATTAAATTCTTATTTTTGTCTTTAATTTTTTAATTTTCAATTTTAATTGTGTCCACTGCTATTACTCACCTTTTAAAAATAAACTTACGGTACTAAATGATTAATAATTGATTACATTCTTTTTTCAAAAGAAAAAACAGAATGTGATTTAAAATGCAAAATTAATACACACAATGTTTGAACAAATTATAATCTTGTAAAATTTAATGTGTGTATACATAAAATGTGGAAATCATGATTTTAATTTCATTATTGCATAAAATCTTACTATTATAAAGCACTGAAAATATTGAACTTACTAAAATGATAGTCGAATTCCAATAATGTGCTATTATTTTCAATATACACAAAATTTATTATTTAGAGTAATAGCGCATTATCAGAGTTCGACTTCCGGAGAAATGTGAATCATGTAACTTCAAAATCGTGTTAAATAAATCCTCGTAAAAAGAGACCTAGGTGTTTATATATTAAAAATGTATTATATATTTATATTTATTAATAAATAGTAATAACTGAATAACTTTAGAAAGGTCATTGTTTCATAATAATCAACATGGTTTTGATTAATATATTTTTATTTTATAATTCTCAATAAATTTTATTTAACCCTATGATTGATTGCTTCAAATAGATCTATACATGTGTTTTAACTTGCTGTAATTCCCATAGTTTTTACATTACTGTAGCATATTTAGGCTTAATTTAAAGCTTAAAAAGTAGGATGCTGCTCTCTCTTGAATTATTTTACAAGTAAAAAATTAATAATAGAGGCATTTTAAGTTAGAACAAAAAGAGAAGCCACACCTTTGTACATTCTTATTGGTTGCTTCAATTTCCTTCCAATTTTTGCCAAAGGAAACTGTCTGTCAATAATTTTCATCACTCCAACTTCTGTTTTGGCATTGAAAATGAAAATTAATGTCTTACCATGTTTTTTTGTTTGTCATCTGATCTTTCATGTCAGCCGCTAGAGGCGCGATTTCTAACTAAAAACACATTAATATAATGTTCCCAGGCTAGCGATTCTCTATTAATATTGACTTTTTTTTTGGTTTGTTTATAAAGTTTACTTTCTTTCATTTCTGAATTATTTTTCCCAAATAATATTTTTGAAGATGGGATACTAATAGTTGTTTTTTTTTTTTTTATTTTTACCAAAGGGTCTTTTTTGGTGTGTGTTCAAATAGTAATTTGTGGTTTTTTTAAAAAAATAATATTACTGTTTTTGTAAAATTGGATTGACAAAATTCAAGAGAGAATGGGCTTTTTTGATGGATCTTTAAATAATAATTTACATTACTTTGATAGATTTACATTTGATCGCCGACAACAATTAGTGGGAGGGTTCTTTTTTGTATATGATTAAATAATAATTTACGTTACATTTATAGGTTTACATTTGATTGCCGACAACAATTATTGGGAGAAGTGTTGTGTTTTTTCTTCGCATGTGTGTGTATGTTTAAATAAAAATTAAAACTTTTACTTTTATCGGTTTACATTTGATTGATGACCGATTGGACTTCCTTTCATTTATAAATTATGGTTTTGGTTCTACAAATAAATATTTTTGACAATGGGACAATAATAGTTGTTGTTTCTTTAATTTTTATTGACAAGTGCGGGTGTTTTTTTTTTGGTGTAGATTCAAATAGTAATTTGGGTTATGTTTAAATAATAAGTTGCGGTCTTACTTTGATTGGTTTACATTTGATTGCTGATACTAATTATTGTGAGGGGTGTTTTTTTGTGTGTACGATTGTAGACAACAATTATTGGGAGAAGGGGTGTAACCATTTAAAAAATAGTAGTTTATGTTACTTTTAGTAGTGGTGTACATATGATTACTGACAATAATTAGTGAGAAGGGTGGGTGTTTTTGGGTGATGATTAAATACTAATTTACCTTCCTTTTATTTTACATTCAATTGCCAACAACAATTGTTGGGAGCTAAAGAGGTTGTTTTTTTGTGTATGTTTAAATCAAAATTGAAGTTACTTTTATCGGTTATATTTGATTGACAACAGGTTTGACTTTCTTTTTTTTTTTCGTTTATAAATTATGGTTTTGGTTTACCCAAAACCCAATATTTTTGACAATTAGATAATAATAGTTGTATGTTCAAATCTTTAATTTTTATTGAACAAGAGGCGGGTGCTTTTTTGTATGTTCAAATAGTAATTTGGGTTACGTCTAAAAAATAATCGGTTTACCTTATTTTTAGTGTTTTACATTTGAATGCCAATGACAATTAGTGGGAGGGGTGTTTTTGTTTACGATTAAAAAATAATTGTACATTCCTTTTATTTTTTACATTTGATTTCCGACAACAATTATTGGGATAAAGGGTTTTGCATTTTTTTTTTTTTGTTTGTGTGTATGTTTAAATCAAAATTTAAGTTACTTTTATCGGTTACCATTTGATTGAAAACCGATTTGACTTTCTTTTTTTTTTTTCATTTATAAATTATTTGGGTTTTCCCAAATAATATTCGATTTGACAATGGGACAATAATAGTCTAGGTTTCTTTAATTTTGATTGACAAGAGCGGGTCTTTTTCAGTGTACGTTCAAATAGTAATTTGGGTTATGTTTAAGTAATAATTTACTGTCTTACTTTGATTGGTTTACATTTGCTTGCCGGCGACAATTAGTGGGAGGGTTTTTTGTTTTTTTCTATATGATTAAAGAATAATTGACGTTCCTTTTATTTGACCGTTTGATTGCCAATGACAACAATTATTGGGAGAAAAGGGGTTTTTGGGGCTATGTTTAAATACTTCTTTTATTTTACATTTGATTGCTGATGACAACAATTATCGGGAGAAGGGATGTACGTTTAAATAAAAATTGAAGTTACTTCTTTTATTTTTGACATTTGACGAAGGCCATTTAGAATCCCTTAAACAAGCTTGCCTTTACGAAGTGAACATTTTCATCGGCAGATGTTTTTGGACCTCTAATCTGCATATATTTGCCACACAATCCAATCTTTTCTTTCAGCAAAAGGATGATTTTTTTCTTTTTTGTCTGATGTAGAAAAATTCCAGCGCCACCTTCATGTCTGGCAATTCCCATATTTTCAAGTTTTCTGTTGTGGGAATTAGACATACTTTTTGTCTCGGAAAATTTCTCGCTAAAACGTGACTCAAAACGTGATTTTTAAATTTTTATGCTATTTCACCCTAATTGAAAATTTTGGAGGAATACAATTTTATGAGGAACAATCACGATACTGTTAAAATTGATAAAATGTAACAGTACATCAATTGGTCTTAAAAAAAGGCATCGATAAAAATTTAAATAATTTTGACACGATCAAATTAACACACCCTCGTACGATATTGTTACATAAAATACATAATGCAGCATTACGATATTGTGCATGACACAAACAACTATGGCATTTTCCTCTGCTTTTAGCATCAGAAAAAGCCACACCATTAGCCGCTAAGCCAAGTTAACACTCTTTCTAAACTTTATCATAGAAAGGAGACTTAACTCCGAGTTAACACTCTACCTTTTAGCGTAGAAAGTAGACTTAACTCCAAGTTAACAATCTTTTTAGGATTTCTTTTAAAAAGAATGCTTAAAGGCTTGGGTGCGGCCACTGAACTGGCATATTTCTAGAAATTTAGCTAGAAATCACGCCTCTAGCAGCTGACAGGAAGGATCAGATGACAAACATTTTTCTTATTATTTTTTTTTACATATTATGAATTATTTTCTTAAAATATACTAAAAATATAGTTATTTTAGAAAAATAGTAAGATTCTAGTAAAAAATTGTATATGTTTACACTAACATAAATTGAAAAAGAAACCATCGCTAACAACAATTTTCACACCTGTCAACAGTTTAAATTGTCCCAAGGTTTTTATTTGATTTTTCAAATCAAAATTAGTAACTTAAAGTATTTTTCTGGCATTTATTTACATATTGTAATGTATTTTGGTAAAATATGCTGAAAATATAGTTATTTTAAATAATAGTAACATTTTAGCAATATATTCTTCACTTTTTCAAAACGTAAATTGAGAAAGTCAATGACGTATGCAGCATTTTCTAATGGATTACGAATGTTGTTTTTAAATTCCCCACTATAAAATATTTTATAAGTATAAATAGAAAATTATTTTTGAAAAAACTTTCGTTCACTTTTATAATCTGACAAATTATTAATATACTTTTTACAAACAAAACTAAACCGAGTATAATATTAAAAGATGAATATATTTTTATTGCTGATTCTATAATTGACCAATCAAAAGTTTAGAGTTTTAAACCACTTAGCCAACAAGATTTGCAGTCAAGCATAAGGTTGATATTAAATATATTTGCATTAGGGTCTTTCTTTGTCAATAAACAAAAATAACATTTGATAACTAAATATTCTTGCACTATAACTGTATAAATGATGGAGATCAGATGTTCAACATCATTTTAATTATTGATTAATATACTGAGCACTCCATTGTAAATATATAGTTCATATGATCTGTCTGTTCTGTGTTTAAAACTAATAATAAAATTGTGAGAGTGTAGATGATTGCCTATTCTAAATCATCAGACAACATTAATTAAGGTAGATGTAATACAGTCTATAAAATAATGCCGTGACAATATTAGGATGATGGACATTCACAATATGCCAGACACACCTTTAGTCATAGATTTAATCAATAAATAATTTTCAGCCTGTTACAGTATATATATATATATATATATATATATATATATATATATATATATATATATATATATATATATATATATATATATATATATATATATATATATATATATACAAAAGAAGTTATAAATTTCATAACTTGCTTTAGCTTGCATTTTATATCAGATGGAGCTTTACCAATAGCTCCTAACAAGCTAAAAAATAAAAAAAAATAAAAAGATATTAGATTACTTAGAAAAAGCTCAAAGGGAAATAGGACGACATTCATTGGATGCAGAAGTATGGACAGCAAGGGAGGCAATTCAAGGAGAAATGGGATGTTCAAGTTTTCATATGAGAGATGCAAAAAGTATAATGAAAATGTTTGGTAGATTGCAGTTTATGGATAATAAAAGAATAGCTAAAATAGTATTTGATTGGGTTATGAGTAAAGGGCAGGTAACAAGATGGGTGAGAAAGGTAATGTGGTATGCAAAAGATTTGGATAAAGAATTTATATCAGTATATTTGTACAAAAGATGGGGTGATTGTGTTAAGAGGATTATTGAGTGTTATAGTAGTAAGGAATGGGATAGAAGAATAAATTTATTAATAAATACTAGAGAGTTAGAGAGATGGAGAAATAGTATGGAGAGTAAAAAGAGTTTAAATATATATAAAAATAAACAGAATATTAGGTGTGAGTTAATAAATGATAATAGTAAGGAAAGTAGTTTATTGTTTAAGGCTCAAACGGGATCTTTAGCTAAAAAAGAATATACATGTAAATGGAAAAATATACATGATTTATTTTGTAAATTATGTAAGGAAGAAATTGAAAATATTAGGCATTTGTTAATTGAATGTAAATGTTTGAAAACAGAAAGGGTACATATAATGAAGTTGTGGAAAAATAAATATGAAAAGAGTGATTATACAGAAAGTGAATTATTGTTTTTTATGCTGGGTTTGAGAAAAGATAAGGGGGATTTAGATATAAAGGTTATAGAGTTGACAAAGATTATGTTGTGGAAATGGGTTAGAGCAGATTATGGGTAAATTTAGAGTGGGGAATGTAAAATAAAGTGGCTAACATGTTTATCTGGGCATAATTGCTGAGATATTCTTGACTTCTTTTAAGGAGAAGCCATAATACATCACATCAAGCTTGTTTACATAAACACTGAGAGATATATTGAATTCTATCTCTCTCAGCGTTTATGTAAACAAGCTTGTTAGGAGCTATTGGTAAAACTCCATCTAGTGATCATATATATATATATATTAAGCAATTAAATCACCACACATGGTTAAGAAATCCAGAACTGCCCTCTGTGAACTAATATATAAATACCACGTGTGGTGATTTAATTGCTTAATATTTGTATATTTATTTCAGTATAGCGTTACGCATTGGGATTATATATATATATATACGCGTTACGCATTGGGATTATATATATATATATACGTACAAGAACATAAATAACCATTATGTTAAATGGACAAAAAGTCATTACAACACGACATTGATAAATAACAGATATTATTATAAAGTATCATTAAATGGGTTAACAAAAATATATATATATTTTTTATATATATTTTTAAAACAAAAATATTTCTTCCTTAAATTCTGTATTACCTTCAGGCCTATATACTTGTATAATTTTGATAAGTTTTATTGTTTTTATTTCTTATTATTTTATAATTTCATTATAAAATTATCCCATGGATTTCATAACGCCATCTTTCTTTTTAGTAATAGTTTTTTTTTTTTTTTTCAGAAACAACTTTTGTTTTTATTTATAATTTTATTATGCCATTTTATAATACTAGGTATCCAATTCTTTTTAAAGTACAACTTAAAAATATTTTTATAATCCTTGCTCTTTATAATACATTGACTTGTTTCAATCAAAGATTTACTGTAAATTGTTGCTTTTTTATACTAAATATCTTTCTTACCGTTCTTAATAATATATCAAGTATTTCTTATTGATTTCACTCATATATGAACTGTCTTAAAAATATGTTAATATATTGTTTAAAAAATTACAAGTTTTAACTTAAATTCATGAAAATGTTCTGAAGGTTAGAAACGTTTGCTATTAAATTGTTTTCTTAATCTATTTATATCTCTAGTTTTGAATTAACCCTTAACATGTTAATCTCATTACCACATGATTACTTCCTGTCTTTTGTTTATTAAAAAAAAAAAACATCACAATCTTGAAATTCATAATATTTAGTTTGGGTTTTTTTTTTCTGCAAACTTCACAAGTCTGAAGTTCTTCATCATTTCAATCTATAACCAAATTTACTTACAACACTTATATTTTTCCTTTCAGTTATTACTATTTTAGCATGATAATTCGAAAGTGTTGTTTGGTTTGAACAAAAGTATTTTGTAAATACATAAGCCTTATAATTCTTTTCTAATAATACTAAACTTCCCTTTTTTGCGTAAAAAAGTGCAATTTAAAACTTCATCACAATAATAACTTTTTGCGTTTATCTGTGTTGGATTCCTTCCATTACCTTTGGATAACTAATTTTACCACTCTGTCTAATTTTCCACCAATTCCTATAATACTGTTATTCTACTTCTTGCTTGTAATGAATCTCACACCTCTTCTGTTTCCAATATTTTTACTTTGGTGCTTGTCTTATAGATAAAGACATCGTTTGATGGTGTCGTTTTCATGCTAAAACTATAAAATATGATCATTCCCGGGCCATTAATTATAATCATTTTGATGTGTTTTTTGTAATGCAAAAATAAAAACAAAAGAAAATCATCTGTTTTAAATATTATTTAATTTTAAATATTATTTTTTATAAAACGTATACAAATTAAATGATAATAATAAATGTAAAATAAAATAAACAAATTACAATTTGATTCATGTTTTTTAGTTTGCTTTATTAGAAAAATCAATTTTCTATTGGATATTTTTTTACTGGGGTTACGGCTTTTTTTTCTTGTTGTTTAAAAACTCATAATCAGAATAAAAAGTAAAATTTCTTCGTCTTCCTTTTACATTTTATTTCTACAGAGAAACAGATATTATTGTGTTTAGTTATTTTTTACTTTTTTAGTCTTTGTTTTAATTTTTTTTTTTTTTTTACAAACAGATATTACCACTATTTTTTTATTTCAAGTAGAATGACAACAAAAAGTAAAAGTTGTTACGGTTAGGTTTAGGGTTAGTTTTAGGGTTAGGTTTAGGGTTAGTTTTAGGGTTAGTTTTAGGGTTAGGTTTACGTTTAGTGTTCTGTTGTTTGTAATGCTAAAATAAAAAATATCAAAATCATATTTTTGTAAATATTTTTTTAGTAACATCTAGAAAAAATGATAACAATAAATGTAAACTATATTCAACAAAGTATAACCATAGTCAGAGAAAAGAAAGAAAGCAAAACTTTTTTAAACAACAACAAAAATGTCTTCTTTACTTATTAATCATGTTTATAATATATGCTTTTTTATGAAATTTACAAAAAAACTGTGCATAATTGTACTTTTCTTACTAGATATTTTTGTGTTACCACTCTTTTTTACTTCAAAAATATACACATGGTAGAATCTTGTTTGTCTCATGGAATGTTACGAACAGTACATTACTTGACACGTTAGCTAATTCCAACTCACTTTATACATATATTTTGTCAACATTTTTCCAATTAAAACTTCAATACAGTATGATGTAAAAAGTCTGATAATTATTACTTTACAAAATCTGAACATTTCAATACTTTAAAATAAAAAAAAATCCAATGAAAACAACATTTCCATCCAATTAAAAAAAACATACCCTCTCACCAAGCCGTAACCATTTTATAAACTGTGCGAATTCAGAAAATGTATTTGCTGTGATGCAACATACATGCTGTACTGTGATGCGATATAGCAGCCTGCAATCTGTAGCACAACAAAAAAGTTGTATTATAGAAAATGCGGGTTCAAACATATCAGCCATGGCACTCAGCATTTTTATGTGTTTTAGCGCAAAAACAACGCCATAGAGTTGTGTCTTTAGCTATAAGACTAGTACCTTTACTTTTTAAACTAGGTGCTCTGTTAATCTTTTCTTTTCAACATAAAAAGACCAAAAACTTATCTAAGTAAATGGTTTCATCAAATGATAAACCACAAACCATAACAACAAATTCACAGTGTATTCCACATTTAACTCCCAGACATTGCATTAGCTTGGGTCTCCTGGAAATGAGAGTCATATATGAGGTAGTCTTCCATGATTGCAAATATTAACATAAAAAAAAAAAAAAAACATTTTTTTCACATACCCTTCATCTTAATAACTTATGCTCTTTGAAAAAAAAGAAATCACCATAGTGGCTTAAGATTTATTTTTAGTAATGTCATCAAAAAGTCATGAAAGTTTACTTTACTGCAAAATCAATTTTATTTTACTGGTTATATATATATATATATATATATATATATATATATATATATATATATATGTATATATATATATATATATATATATAAAGATCGGAGGAGATGGATTGAACTTGAAAGGACGTTCATCCTGCAGTGGATCTGATAATGGTTGATGGTATATATATATATATATATATATATATATATATATATATATATATATATATATATATATATATATATATATATATATATCAATTTGACTTGGAATATGACTACATGGGCTAATTATTAAAGTAAATTAAACAAAATTATTGAGCAAATTTAATTCACTAACTTTTTAAGAATAACTGTCAATAATATAAAAAAGTGACTGCAGAAATAAATTTGTTGTTATCTGAAAGAAAACCCTTCGATTGTTAGTTTAAGATAATAAAATCAAAATTTTAAATAAAAACAGTTTATAAAAACTATCACAATCTTCTCCAATTTATATATAAAATTCATGAAAATATTTAATTCTACATATTTATAATACTCATATATATTGCATATCTGATTACATATCCTTTTTTATTTTAGGATAACATGCATATTTTGGTTGAGGTGTAGCTACTTAATTATAAATTAAAATCAATAGCTGAAATTAAAACACACATCCAGCAATAGCGAATCACATTACTTGTTTTACTTTAACATAAAATACAGCTTTCTTTTAACTTACTTACTATTATTTATTATTAGATCAGGTAATTTAACTGTGGTTATCAATCTTAATCAATGATTACCTGGATTCAACTTAGCTAAAATTTAATTTAATTCATTGAAAAAAAGTCCGTTATAATTTTAAATTGATTATATATTAAGTCACGAAAATAATTCTATATATATATATATATATATGATATAATTTTGAATTTATTTATATATTAAGTCACGAAAATAATTCTATATATATATATATATATATGACCATAATTTTGAATTTAAACAAAACAATGTTGTTGAATGCAGTGAAAAACATTGATGGATTGAATTTATAACAAATAATAATCGGCACCAAGTGCTGAAGGTATACTTTCAATAAATGTACTCTAAATTCAGTTGGATTGGTTTCTACTGTACAGTATTCTAATTATTTCTTTAATAACTTTAATCAAATATTATTTAAATATTAACAAAAATAATATGTAACAAATATTCTTTTATTTTTTTTTTATTGTTTTTTTTTTCCTTTTGACTTATTAGAACCAACGGATAAACGATTGAATACTAATTTACTTCTGTATAAAGTTTCATTAAAAGATTATAAAAAAGATATTGAAGTAGAGGAAATTTCTTTAGATGATTGGGATATAGTAGAAGAAACTTTTAAAAAACTTTGTCAAAACGTAAAATTGAAGGTATTATTTGTTTAAGTCTGGAACAAAGTTATAATTGATATTTTTAATAGTGTTATTTATGTTATAAAATATTTATTATATCTATATTAAAACAAGTGACATTTACTATTAATAGACATGAATAATAACTTGAAAGTAACTAGAATTTTTAAGTCCATATTTCCAGCTATTTATATTTTAAATGAAGCACAGAATTTGCACTCTTCCATCTAAAAATAATATATATATATATAATGGCCGTTAATTAAAACATTGTAATTATAATTGAAATAATAAATTTAACAGTTTACAAACTATTATGAAGAGAGAAACCATAATAAAAGAAAAATTAAAGAGGCAATTTTTATAAATAGAAACAAAATGCAGTTAATAAATAGACAAGCTGCTAACATTAAATTACGAGATTCTTGGGATTTGAATTGATGTCATTTACTTCCCCTTTGTTTTTTTTTGTTTTTTTTTAATTTAATGGCAGTTGAGGCAGTTTTAAGAAATTAACCAAAAGTAATTCTGCGGATTTAAGGATTGTTTATAATAGTTTGTAAACGTTAAATTTATTATTTCAATTATATATATATATATGTATAATGTTAAATAATATTTTAATATTGAATAAATATAATGTCATGCAAAATGTATCAGGTTCATTTTAAATAATAGTTGGTCTGTCCTCTAGCTGCTATATTTAACAACGTTTTATTGTAACAAAATGATCCACTTCTTACCGAACTTAAACCAGCCTATATATTTTAATGTAAATTGAGTTTTAAATTACTGATGTTATGTTTATAGATCAGTGATATCTCAGTCATTTCTAAAACTGTATAATAAATAAACGCAAGTCATATATAATTATAAATAACATGTTAATATTAAATAAATATAATATCATGTGAAATTTATCATGTTTATTTTAAATAATAATCAAACAGCATTTTTGATCTTTTTTATTTAGTTATCTAAAATACTAACAACCAAAGAGCAAACTTAAAACAGACAGTATTTTTTAATATAAATTGATGTTTAAGATTCTGCTGTAAACTTAATATTAAACCATTAAGCATGACGTGATCACTATCTTATACTAGCACATAATTGTTTATAAACAAAGCAAAAATGTATAGGTGCTGAACTGAGTTCAAACCCATATGACATATAAGGTATTGAGCTTAGATTAAAAATATTTTTATGTTTTCAATTTCATTCTTATAGTTTTGTAGTTAAGTAGAGATAAAAGGTGGGTGCTGCAGGGTTGCATTAGTTCCTAAGATCTATGTGCAGTGCTCTCAGATCCAAAGATCCTCACTGATGATGGCCAAAAGCCAGGGAATATTGGATGAGTAGGCATTAGATAGGGATTTTATGCACAAGCCTTCTGGCATTCATTGATTACTCTGGTTGGCACAGTGTGGCAATACTGTATGGAGAGTTTTGTTTTGTTTATAAACTTAATATTAAAAATTTTTAAATTAGTTTACATAAAAATATGTGGGTTGGTTTTAATATTGCTCTCTGATTATTATTCTAAATAATTCTAAAGAAAAAAATGTAAAATACAGTAAGAAGTGGTCCTTTTTATTACCATAAAAAGTTATTGAGCAAGGCAGCAAGAAGCGAGAAAGCAGTTCAATTATTATTTTAAATAGATTTGGTAAATTTCACTTGACATTACACACACACACACACACACACACACATATATATATATATATATTAGAATGGAGGTGTTCATATAGTATTGTTACCTAATAAGCAATGATATTTCTAGCTTCAAATTCTTTGCTCTCGATTGAGTAAATAAAATAAATTGATGTTCATTATACATTAATTGAAAAATATAAAACATGAATTGTTATATTTCCCCCCTAAAAACAATATATATTTATGGTAAAACTATAGCTTTAATATGTAGGCATTTCTCTCTTTCTTCCTTTCATGTTCTGTGTTGAGAGTGCATAGTATCTGTCTATCTTTCCATAATTACAACAAATCATTTATTCATACAGTGTTAAATGACTACTTCTTGATGTGCTGTAAATATAAATGAACAACTTCTATCTTTTGGTAAAAATAAACTTGGAGGAATAAAGCACCCATTTATTCCTACATTTTCAGGTATTTTACAACGTGAATAAGATTTTCAGTCAGAAAAAAATCGTGACCTATATCACTTGAGATCATAAGTGTAAATAAATTATATTCTCTTACAAGGGTTTCATAGAAAGAAAAAGAGGAGAGGTGAATTTGTAGTGAAAGTATATGGAAGAATTGTCTGTAAATACATGCAAATAAAGTCATTCGTGACTTATTCTAATGATATCATGCATATTGTTTTAATTTCATTAAAATCAAATCAGCGATTAAGTAAATTCAAATATTACTTAATATTACATTAATATACCTGATAGTAATGGAATTGAAGTGACTAAATCTGCCTTACAAAATAGGAAGTATAACAATCACCACCTTATTACATATATGATTGTATTGATTAATTTAATTTAAAGTGTGTTTTTTTTTTTAAATTTTCAATTGAGCATGTTCTTTACAAAAGCAAGGTATGGTAATAGGCATAAAAATGGTATCACATCATGACTAAACATAAGCCCTAACTAGAATCTTCCATATTCAACAATTATAGATTTAAAGTTCATACTAAGGTTAAACATATAGATAATATTTTTGTGATATGGGCATATAATAAATAACTTCATATATTTAGATTACATAAAAATTTAACAAAAATATATATTTTATAATGAATTTTTTAAAACATAACCAATTTGTTACTGAAATTATATATATATATTGTAACGATATATAAATATGTCGTTATTGCTAAAAAGAAGCTTGCTTTTATAAGAGATTGAGACTGTTAATTGTTATTGATATTAGGATTGTTTCAGTATCGACTGATTTTATTGATTATGCATATATATATATATATATATATATATATATATATATAATATTATAATTCAATGTCTGTACTTTTTTAAAGCAATATACATAATTATATAATTCAATATTTATAAATACAATAATCAGATATATTTCAAAAAAATTATCCACTTAGTAGGCTTTCAACTATCCTTGTAGTCTTTGTCAACTAACACTTTCAAAGACTAATCTTCCCATAATTCCATGATCTTAACCTTTGCTGCTTGCAAAAATAACAAAAAATAAATAAAAGAAACTATGCTAATATACAATTGCAAACATAACTTAATTAATAAGCAGGCAGCAAAGGTTAAGATCACTCAATTGTGGAAATGTTAGCCTTTTAAATTGTTAGTTGACAAAGACTACAAGGATAGTTGAAAGCACTACTAAGTGGAGAAAATTTTTAATATATATCTGATTACCATATATATATATATATATATATATATATATATATATATATATATATATATATATATATATATATATATTCTAACCTGGTCTTGTGCATCCTCACTTCAGAATAGTATATGATATAAAATAAAACGGGTTCTAGCTCAGTTAATAATTAATAAATAAAATATTCAGCATTAAAATTAAAATGTTTCACTAGCTCAAATTTAAAATACGAATAAGGTTCAGTTTATAAAAATAAATTAAATAAATATTTAATATTTTCATGAGACTTGAAGTGAAAATACAGGTGACAAGATAGATTACATTGAGCCAATATCCCACAGGATACTACCTCAATGGCATAAGAACACTATCCCCCCTTATTACTATTTCAAATAACAAACTCATAGTATTCTTACGACTTTAATAACTTCTACTCACTAAGATTAAGTTAATAATTACATCTTAATCTTCTATTTGTAATAATCTAGCTCAAATAAAATAATCTCAGGTTCATAAAGTTTATTCTAAGTTAATTTAAAAATACGGTAGTAAAATATGAGAAGGGATTTTATGTCATAATCTACTACACTGAAACTAATAATAATAAATAATAATAATAATATTCTTCATTGTTTAACTACTACTGGATATCTTTTCTTTTCATTATATTTTTATTACCATAATAAAATAATAAAATAATTTTATATAATCTTTTATCTTCATGTAATAATATAATAAATACGTGGTAGCATATGATAATCTGATAAACAAAGGATGTGTGGCAACTGATAGCATATAATTCAGTATACTATTGTGATAACTGATTTATGACCAATAAAACAATGTAAAATTATAATTATTTAATTAAAAGAATACCAATAAAATATTTAAATTCTTAAATAATTCTCTATTTATCTTTTTGTGCAAAATTATATATTTGTTTCAATTGTTATGAATATATCGTGATTTCATGCAGTGAAGTGGAGAAATAAACAATCAAGACACAAAAATTTTGAAAAACAAATTTTAACAAAGTTTATTAACAACAACAAATAAAATAAACAATTTATGTACACTATTTACAATGGATATCCTTATTTTAATCTTACATTTTTATCTACTAAGTTATATAAAAATAGTTTATAGTTTAGTTATATCTTTATTTATACTTAAGACAAAATAAAAAAAAATGTTACCATTTGGTTTCTCATTATGGTTAACTTATTATAAATATATTTACTTATTAGCAGAATATTTCATCCTTAATATTATTAAACTATCTTATTTTTAAAAAAAAAAATTCATAGGAAAACATTCTACAGAAAAACAAAATTAACTTTATAATGAGTATGGATTTCTCAAAATATTAAAAAAAATTTCATCTTGCAAAGTCAAAGATGTTACATAAAATATTCATCCAAAATTCAGTACTAGATTTTAGTGTTTTATCACACGATGTTTACTAATCATAATATATTCTTATTTAGCCTTACTTTAGTATGATGTAAGTGTAATAATCAATATATTCCTGTTATTCAATAAACAAAAAAAATATACTATGCATATTGTTTATATAATTTACATTGTACTATTGTATTTTAAAAATATGCAATACTTATTTTTCTCTTAAAAATAATAATAAAGCATTAAAAAAATAATTAACATTTTAAAGAAAATATCTTGTTTAGATACTCTATTCCAAAATTTATATTTCATTTCCGAAATAAATTCAAAAATATATTCTATGATTCTTTCCTTTCCTTTAGGATTCATTGGACCTTCAATTTTAAGTTATAAAATTCTATTCCTTCTAAGCAAATAAACCAATCTTATACAAAACGATAGCATAACCTAAGTTCTAAATTATTTACCATTTCTTTTCAAAATATCTTACTAAACGATGCAGTTACATGAAATAAAGATAGCGAAACAGATGTATAGGATTTAAGGAAGAAAGCTAGAGTATCACTCATAATATATCTCAAAAATCATGGCACAGTGCATTACAAGAAAGAGGTATGACCTTTACCTGTCTAATAACCTCTAATACATGAACGATGTTAAAGCTATTTCTTCAGCTTTATTAGAACATCAAATATTTAAAGAAATATAAAACACTGTCCAAATAAAATGTGTACCAGTCATAGGGCTTTGTTAACTATGCTGATATCCACATAAAGACTAAATATTATTTCTATTCCTTATCATATCCTATTTCTTAAAAACATCATCTTGGTTTCCTGTTCACTAAGTACTTCCAAGCCACTATCTCAACATTATTTCTCAAGATTTTCCACATCTTACATCGATAAATAACTATCTGCATTTACAAAACAATAAATAAAATTCACTGATAATTTTAAAACAATCTAGCTGTTCCATAAGAAAAGTCTGTCCACTTCATCATTCTGTATGCTTAATCATATATAATCTAATCAGACAATATTTGAATATCCTAACATGAAAATTTTAAAAGAATCACATAATTATTTGTTATTATGTTGGATTATATCACTAATATAAAAAAAATCATTGTATGCATATTTTCAAATCAATCCTATCTCATAATGTTTTTTAAAATGTTGTATGAAAATGCGTTACATATAATTAAAACTTTTACACTTCATTCTTACTATCCATAGATGATCTAAAGAAAACAAAAATATACATTATAAATTATTAATAGTCATTATTATTACCAAAATAACCTTTATCTGGTCATCATATTCAGTAGGCTTCTTCATCCACTAGATACCGATCATTGCAAACATAAAGAAATATACATTCATACACTTTATTTTAAAATATATTCTTATCTAAATTATTAGATTATTCCATTATAAAATTTTATATCATCAACAAATTAATGTTTTATGTTTTCCTAATCTTATAAAAAAAATTTAGATTTAAACTAGGTTAATAAAATAAAAGGAATCAAAACTATAATTACATATTTTCTTGACAATAGTTCCTGATAAGTCCAAAATGTTTATTATTTTCTCTAGAGTTTTAAAATGTTCTCCTCCAAGCGCGTTAAAGTTTAAAAATAAAAATAAATATTAATCCATTTAGTAAAATTTATAGAAAATAATCCTTGGTTTTAGTATTTAGGATGATAATTATTAAATCATAATATTAATTAATCCCGTGAAATTTCTTCAATATTCTCTGCCAATATTCTCTGCGGCATATCCGATGCATCACTCCATCTAATTTAACTTTAAAAATATTCGGTAAACTTTTTTTTTACAATATTTCCATGGATCCATTTTTTATTCAACTATGTGTTCACTTTTTTTATATAAGTTTCCATCCTTAATAAATTTAAACTTTCGTTTGATATTTTTTTATATATCACCTTTTTAAAAAAAACTTCAAGTACTTTTAAACAAATGTTTTCTAAATACATTTTAAACAATTCTAAGACTGGAGGTTTTAATATCAAAAACGCTTCTGTAACATATTCTCCTGGGTTCTTTCTTTAACTCTTGAAAATATTTTTTTAAAAAATGTTACCTTCAGAAAGGATATAACATTTTACTCCTTTTGATATAATATTATATAAAACGATTCATAAGATATAATTGTCTTATTACTATTTTTAAAAAATAAATCTTGGATAAGCTTATCTAAATAATAATGCGTCTCCAATTTTTCCTTTTTAAACAGAAAATAACTTTGCACTGTATCAGTATAATGTCCGTACTATGATTTTTATGCACTAGAATAGTTCTCCGGTGAAGCATTAATAAAGCTGTATCAAAATATTCCAAAAACATTTTTATATTATTAGAATTTATATCCATTTTATTCCACAGTATATCCATCTTTTCATTGCGAAGTTTAGGTCAAATTTCAGATAAAATAATCCTGGCAAGTAACTTTTAAAAATTAGAAAATCATTTTCAAGAAGTTCCCAAATATATTATTTTTTTAAACTCTCTTTTGCAAAATACTTTTAAAAATATCAATTAGTTTTTTTGCAAATAAAACTATAAGAAAGTATTAAAAAAATTGACTAAAATAAAAATTTTAAAAATACTATCTCTTTGATAGCTGCTAATATACCTTTCTCTGGTTTCAATACATTATTAAATCTCCCCTGATACCCCCGTGCAATTCATATTTATAGTCTGTAAGAATACCTCATTTGATTGGTTGATTCTTACTTTTAGCTTGAGAACAAATTTACATATTTTTAGTTTTTTACAGAATTGAATCTTTAAAATAAAAATTTATGACGTAATAACTCAAAAATATTATTTAAAATACTACTTTTAAATCAATTATTACTTTATCAAAATTATTTAAACATTTAAAATAACTTTTAAAATAATTTTAATAACCTATTCCATCTTTAATATTCAATTTATCTATTTTTATTTAACAAAATATTTAATTTTTTTATTAACTGTATTCGTCTTTATTACATTATTTAAAACATGTTATACGATAGTTAACTTAATATTTATTATTATTTGCTTTTATGATAGGCAATAATTCCATCCAATTCTATAATGCAATCTTTTAAAATATTTTAAACTTTGTTATTAATTCAAACAAGCAGTGTGTGTGAAAGTATGCATTATACAAGTCACATGATCAATAACTTTGACAGACGATTTTTTAATCTATTTCTCTGCCCAGATTTATAAAATTGATACACTTATTATATTTAATAATATAATTATAAAAATTTGGAAAAATAATTTAAAATATAGAATTAAATACAATTTTCACCATCATAAAGTTTATATTTAAAATGTACTATATTAATTTTGACTATTAAATATGACTTTATAAATTTAAAACATAGCATTTATTAACTATAAGTTTTAAACTATTAAAATCGAATTTTTTAAATATACTTTTAATAATTATAGCTGTGTTATTTAATATGGCCAGCTTTTACAACCATATGCAACAATATTTAAAGCTTTACATAACTATTTTTAAATGATTCGTTATAATTTTATATACTACGTATTTTCTTTAGCTTCAAATTGTACTTTATATTATAATTGACAAACTATAATTAACATATTAAAATAACATATTCTAAAATTTAAAATTTTTAGTAATTGACTGAGATGGACTATTACTGACCTATAGAAAAGGGCACAATATATATATATATATATATATATATATAATTATATCAATCAGTTATATATATATATATATATATATATATAACTGATTGATAGTCATAGATATCAACACATTCAAAGTTAATTTTCAAATTACTTAAAGAATAATTTCAAGTATTATTGTCAATGTTTAAGAATTAGAATTTACAGTGATGAGGAATTTCATTCACAAAATCATATGGTTTTACATAATATGAATTATCCTAAAATATTGTTAAAAAATGCAGATGTGATCATCTCTACCAGTTCAAAATTAGAGAAGCCATTGAGCTACTTAAAAGGCCAGATTGTATCAATAAGCGAGATGAAACAAGCACCTTCCTTCTATTTGGAAAGATTTTTTTAAAAAACATTGTTAATTTAACATTTTTGCTATTGGTGGAACTTTAACGTTTTTTTTTTTTTAAAATCAGTGATTGTAGCACCTCTACAACCGTCTTTCTACCTTTTATTACCCAGTGTATGACTTGTGCGATTAAGTCAACACGTCAGTATATCAATATTTAAATTTTTTAACACGGATGAACCCGCAAAATATGTCTTTATATATGCAACCCGTGAAAATATTCGTATCAACACGTGTATATATATATATATATAGGGAAATATCTCATGGCGCACAACTTAATAAGTGCATGCGTAAATGTGTATATAAAGATTGAAAGGAAAAAATAGAAATGAACGCAATGAAAATTTTATTGTAGATATCTAATATGCACTGGAATAGTAAATTAATAGTTAAAAAATAATTTTGATAGTTGAAAGTATTATAAATTATTTAAAAATCATATATATATATATAAGTTTCATTTATTGTTTCCTTTAATTCTGATTTGATAAAAGAGAAGAACAATCTATAAGAAGCTTGTTTTTATTTTATAATTGATATTAATTATAAAATTCTACATGATCTATTTTTATTTGGATTAATAAAACTAATTTGTTTTGATAAATGTAAAATATTTTTGGAAAAAATTATTTTTTAAAAAAAATAATGTACTTTACATTTAATTTATTTTGCAATCTATTTTTTTTTTTTAAGAATTGGACATTTTTTAAAGATTAAAATCGGTTTTGATTTACATAAATTAAAAAGAATTATTAACATTTGTTTTTAAATTAAGACAAAAAAATTTTCTTAATCACCATATTTTCAATTTCCCCGGTATACAATAAATAGTGGTTTCAACTCCTTAATAAGTTATTACATTACAGATCATGTTGTTATAGGTATGTGAATAAACTCTGAAAAATCATAGCCAGAATCCATGTTGATAGAGTTTGATATTTCATAGAAGTAGGTAATACTTCTATGAATTATGAAACCAGTATGCGATAAGTAGATAATTTGCCTGGCCACAATTCATCAACTTTGGATGGATTTAATGACAACCTTCATAGCTGTAAATATTTTTGACACAGATATAAGGATAACTTGTCATCCACGGCTTTATCACAGACAAGATTTTAAGAAATCAGTATACAAAGAGATGCCACTGCTGTATTTCATTCACATATGCTGATTAATATATGCATGTGAAGGACAAATAAAGTTACTGCTGGTTGTGAAATATTATGCATACAGAGGATCTATTTCAGGAACAGATATTAGCTGGTTATATATATACCCTTTGAATTTTGAGACCCTTGGCAACAAATATGGAGTGGGGCCCTAGTAAATACAAAAGTGATGATTTGGAAAATTAGTGTGCTTCATTTCAAAAGTGAGCTTTAGCTTTATAGGATATATAAATAATCCCAGTGCATAACGCTATACTGAAATAAATATACAAATATTAAACATTAAATCACCCCACATGGTTGAGAAATCCAGTACCGCCCTCTGTAAACTAATATATAAATACATTAGAGTTCATACTTCAAAATATCCAGATCAAAATAATACCACTTTGACCTGTCTGCTATATGATGTTATATATTGAAATATGAACAAACTCAATTAGCAAGCAATAATCTTAACTTTTTGCTACAAACAAACATGTTTTACTATTATTATATTAAGACAAACTAAACTTTAGTAATTTTAATCTTTGAACCACCTAACACAAATGTATAGAGATTAAAATTACTAAAGTTTAGTTTGTCTTTATATAATAATAGTAAAACATGTTTGTTTGTAGCAAAAAGTTAAGATCTTTGCTTGCTAAAATTTCATGTTCTTTGTTTGAGTTTGTTAATATTTCAATATATAATATCTTATAGCAGACAGTTCAAAGTGGTATCATTTTGAGGTGGCTATTTTAAAATACTAACTGTAATGTATTTATATATTAGTTTACAGAAAGCGGTACTGGGTTTTTTAACCATTTGGGGTGATTTAATGTTTAATATATATATATATATACATTGTGTTGTTGACTAAATTAAGGTAGCTCAGTGTAGGAGCCCAGACACATACATGGTTGACTGTCCTTACGGCAGTTACTATATAGATATATACCGAAAATAATATTATTACAAATCCTTAACTTATTTAACTTATACATTTTAAAAATAAACAACTGTTGACTAAATTTTTCAATAGAAAAAAAAAAAATGTGGTTAGAAAATAAAAGTAAATGACAAGTATATTCTCACAAAGGTTTTTTCGAATTATTATTCATGAAATAATTTTTGAAATTAGAAAAATAAATTCAAAAATCTTACTAAAATATTGTAAATGGAAAGCCATAGAGTTTTAAAACAATTTTCAGCCTGGACTGTTAAAGATAATGTTTTTGATAGTTCAGTAAATTATAATGTTATGATTTCATAGAATGGAAGTATTTTCAAATATTTGTAAATCAAAATCAAAATAATTTATTTATATATAGGGGATTTAATCATCCTTTAATTTTATTTTTATTGTTGTTATTTTTAATTAATAAATTTATCTACAATTGTTTCAAATAAAAATATTTAAATATTATATGTTTATATATTTTTTGTTCAGTCACAGTGCCTGGGGTCCTCTTATCCCAAGCTAGTTTTGAGCAACAATCGTATTTACATTATATATGTGGGGATATATGTACGCATTGGAACATCCAATTTTTCTCTGTAGACTAATTTCAATGGTGCGAAACTAAAGATCACCTTTAAAGTTCACTCACTTCGTAAAAATTACTTATGGCCAGTATGCTCAATGTACAGGATAGCTAACATCATTGATGATGATTAGCATAATATCTTGAACTAAGTATTATTATGTGTATTATTGTAGCTGTAACACTTAATATATGCATGCATGCTATTGTTTTTATATTATGCCATAAGTTTTACGTTGGATAGATGATTAGTCTAGATTTTGTAGAAAATGCAAGACATGCTTTGACCCTTATGTGAAAGAGATGGTGACTAATATGCATATTAAAATAACTTATTTTAAACTTGAATTACTGTGGTCATTATGTAAGAGTTTACGTTTTACCTATTCTGTTTTATTCATATTTTATACCTATCTCACATGTAGCACTGTTGAAATAATTTAATGGAAGGTGACTCTCTCTCTCTCTCTATATATATATATATATATATATATATATTAAAATTAAATGTAAAATACGATACACATTATAAAATATTGTATATATATATTAAAAAAAAAGAAATTTTAACGGTAAATACAATAATATAGTTTACATTCTTTTGTGTGCCTTCGATTACGTGGTAATCCTCATCAGCTTTAACTGAATTTCAAATTGTTTAAGCTTAATCTTATATATATTTCCATAAGCTGTGTATGGCCATATTTGCAACTTGCCTATTAATAACATCTTTCTTATATTTATATTTTTTAAAAAGATGAAAATTAAAGAGGCAATATTGATTGATAAATATAATAAAGATGTTATTAATAGGCAAGTTGCAAATACGGCCATACACAGCTTATGGAAATATATGCAACATTAAGTTTAAAAAATTTGAAATTCAGTTAAAGCTGATGCAAGGATTACATAATCGAAAGTGCTACAAAATAATTTTAACTATATTATTGTATTTACCGTTAAAATTTGTTTTTCATATATGGGGGGGGGGGGGGGGGGGGGGGGGTTATATATATATATTAATTTTAAGGAGTGTTGAAAATCTCCTAGCATAATGTTTCTTGTTAAATATAATTAAGCATCTTGCATTAAGAGTTAATTGAAATGCTGGATCAAACAAAAAAGTATCTCGTGATTCCTTTATTTATACAAATGGCAAATGTATGATGATATAATATGAAATAATTAAATATATTTGACAAAAGATAATGTGCTAGAGATTTTCGTCCTTCCTAAAATGCCATTTAAATTATGTATATATTATAAATTATAAATAATAAAAAATCACTGTAATAATCATTGTGTTTTATAATGCAATCATTTTTACAAAATGATTTAAAAGACAATCCATCTGTTTAACACATTGTTATAGTATGTTTTATTACATGTATATAATTAGAAGAATTACATAAACATTAAAGAGTTGGAGTGTGGAGTAGATTGAAACCTGTCCATTAAAGTATGAGGATTGGCTATATTAATATATATCTGAGCACTTATAGCATATATGTGTAGAGATGGTAATCTGGACCAACTGATGATTGCTGTTTTAGCATGAAATACGTATATTGGTGATTATTTATCTTTTCGACATATATGTGTTCAAGTGTTTCAGTGTTATGAGATAGCATGGAGAGTGGTGGGTCGTGTGAAAGTCTATACTCATATACTTATATATTATAAACATTAAATGTAAATGTCATATAATATATATGTAAGATAAATTTCGTGTATGACATAAACAAGCAAAATACCAAATAAAAGCTAGTAATGTAAACTGAAATCTTATTTTCTGAAAAATTTTGTCTAACCCACTTTTAAATGAAAATTGAACACATAAAACCTATATAATTGATAATAAAAAAACTTGGAATGAATTGAAATCTTTTTATGACCATAGAACATTATATTTTTATAAGTATTATTTATCCCCCATTTTTATCAAACATTTTAGACTAGTAAAATAAAACACAACCAAATCATTACAGCTTTTATCTGACTAAATTACTTTAAATGGAGAGGGTCAGCAATATGAGATGGCATGGAGGCTTGAGGGTTGTGTGAAAATCTGAATTGGAATCCCGTATACATTATATATATATATATATTATACAGGTTTAAGCCTGTATAGTGTATTAATTTAAATGGAGAGGGGGTATTTATAATATTAAAGCGCTGAGACTCCTTAAGCGGTTCTATGTTGAAATAAAATTTAAAATTATTTTTTCCCAAGAGATTTTGAGAAGACAATCATTTTAAAGACTTAGAACAATTTTATTTAGATAGTACTCATATAAAATGTAAATATTAATTATGTTTACTATTTATTGATTTTATTAATAAAATATATAGTCTATTTAAATAATATATATGTTTTTTTAATTGTAATAAAACTTTTTTTTCCAGATAAGTAACGAACCAAGTTCACTTAAATGTCATTATTCATCGGGGTCACCGTTCTTAATTCTTCAGCCTGGAAAAGTAGAAGTTATTCATGAAAATCCAGTTTTAGTTCGATTTCATGATGTAGTTAAAGATAAAGAATTTGAAACAATTAAGAAGCTTTCTTATCCCAAGGTTGTATTAAAAGTTTGTTTTTCTTATCTCATATATTTTGATTAATAAGCACGTACATACACTCTCCCTCCTATTATATATATATATATAAATTCATTGAATGCAAGCAACACTTAAGACAATACCCATATCAGTAACTATATACATATATAACTAGCAAGTGGACCTTTGTGGTTGCCCTACACCTAGATATGGATCATATTTTTAATAAATTATATTTGATAACATTTATATCTTATTTGAGAATTACTTATTGAGAGATTTGTTCGTCTATATCAGATGTCTATAAGATTAAAATGTTTATGCAAATTTATTTTAGGGATTACGAACATAAAAAATAATAATAGGTTAATAGAAATAATTGTAATACCCCAAAGATGAATATTAATTTGTATAGAAATTTTTTTAATAATTGTAACCTTGATCCCAGTAAATTGTGATACTTTTTTTTTCTAAACCAATCAAAAAAGATTGAAGATAGCCTCGACGCTGTGATTTATATAAAATAATAGATGAAAAAATATTTTATGTATTTTTTATAACATCAGAGATGGAGATTAAGCATGAATTAAGGAATATATGTGATGTTAACCATTCAGATTTTTTTTCCCATGTGTCATAGCATCATCCGGGAAGCAAACCTGCTAATCCGGGACAACTGCTTGTAAAGCAGCTATCGCTGACCTCTCGACCACCATTCAGATTTATGTGGAATAACACTTTTTTTTCCTGTTTGTTTTGGAATTAGTTGATTCCATGGTATTTTCCTTTAAAAATCTTAGCCTTGACAAAAATGCATGATATTTCATTAACATTCAAAATTAAGACAAAAAATATTACAAATTATAATCCAAATAAGACTTTATTTTCACACACACATAGGCACGCACACACACATATATATAAATTCATTGAAATCAGTCAACGTTAACTGTTGTTTGATTTCAATGAATATACTTATAAAGATATCTAGAATTGGGCAATATTATCCTTGTTATTTAAATAATATATATATATATATAGATTCCATAAATAATTACTTGTTATTTAAATAATATATATATATATATAGATTCCATAAATAATTACTGGTGATAATAAATTGACAAATAATTATTATGGAATGCAGAAGTGATAACAGTTATTTTCATAACCATTTTCAAATTGAAATCCTTTAAAATTTGAAATTTAGTGGAAATAGATGTTATCGTGTGATATCCCAAGATCCATGAATTTACCATTAGCACTTGTTATTTCCTAAATTAAACACATTCAACTGTGATTAAAAAATAAAATGTAATTGAATTACGCAAGTGTATATATATCCCGAAAATAATAAAATGAAATCATTTATTCGTGAAAATACTAGAATTATATATATATATATATATATACATTGTAATGATATCTGTGCAGAACAGCCAACTGGTGCTACAAAAAAGCAAAAATAAGAAGCAATCATTTTACAGAAAACCCACAACACTCTACATAATCTGATCCTCTCCTGTGGATACTCTAACATTATTAAAAAAGTTACACCGACAGATCGTCCTCCACCCTCTTCCAGTTCATGGATAGCATCCCTAATACAACAACTACAACTTTATAACCCGATAACATCCTTTAACCTTAACCAAAAAATCACCTTATGGGAAGCATACAATATAATCAACTATAATCAACAACCCATTAAAACCAGCCTAAAAATAACCAACCAAAGACTCATTACACACTTCAAAAGATGGAGTCTGGAACCCAAATTCCTTGACTTCATCATTAAAATGAATCTTAATGCACTACCCACGAATTGGTTTCTTTATCACCGAAGAGGTTTTACCAGCATTGATCCTATATGTGGTCTGTGTGCTCATGAAGATGAAAACATAGACCATATTATACACCGGTGCCCAAGACTTAAAACTCTAAAAGATATAATTATAATCAATTCCAACATAAGACCTGATATGATTTTCTCACTCGAAAATGCCATTCATAATGGGTTTTTTTCAATAATAAGGCTTTCTACCTTTGTCCTTTATTCCATATGGATAGTGAGATGCAAAAGTCTCATGGAATTACCCCTGCCACAAATCATACCATTGTTCTATCAAACACTCAAAAAAATCAAGAAACATGACCAGCTCCTTGCCTCCAGTAAAGTCTTTGCTGACACCTGGTCTTTAATTGCTCTTTCTTTTCCTGATTATCAATTCCCACCTACCCAGCATTATAGAATAGTCATTTATAAAAGAAAATATTCATGTTTATATTAAAAATGCTAATACCATTAAACAAGTTCTTTGAATCTCTTCACTATACCTAACCACATAAGAGTATAACATTGTGCTCTCATAACATAATCTAGCCAGATGACATATAGAACATTATATAATCATATTATTGTACAATTTATTCATTTATTTATCCTTTATTAGTATGTAATCACTATTTATTGTTAATAAAATTTTTATTGAAATGAAATGAAAATAAGAAGCAAATGATAGTAATCTGTAAAATAAATAATCAACTATTATATAGTGATAAAATTGAAGAGTAGTATTTGTTGTGATATATATATATATATATATATATATATATATATATATTGTAATTTAATAACGTGATCAAAAGATCCGATCCAAGTATCAAAAATCCAAATATTATTAAAATGTCAAATATTCAAATATTATAACTTAATAAACAAAAAAGAATTGTAGCTTTTTATTTTATATCAAAAAGTAAAGAATTATTTAACCTGAGTAGAGGCTATTAAACAAAAGATCAGACTGAGTTATCAATCATATTGTAACTAAATAAAGGTAGATCAAAAGAACTTAAATATAAATATTACCATACCTGAGTAGTCTATAGTAGTAAATAAATATTAAAATGATGAGTAGGATTAAATTAAACATATTTCTATAATTAGATTTCTAAAGATATCATAATATCAATAATTAGAGACGATAATGCCTGGAGACTAGTCATTTAAGGTGTCTCGCCTATTTCAAATCCAGGTTAGGCAGTCATTGTATCATCAATAAACAAGTAGATCAAACTATAAGCAATTATTATTCAGAACAAACTATTATAACTCAGGTATATGAAAATCAAGTGAATGAGTGTACTGGTAACTCAATCAAATATCTCTCAATATATCCAACTGTAGATTTTACTCACTCTTATCTCTTGGTTGGATCTCAAGTGCATATCTACGTGAACAACAAGTGAATATGGTCTATCAGGGCGCCACTAGGTTATCTGGACCTAGACAAAGTTATATTTATAACTTTTTCACATGTACCGGGTTTGAATCCCTTTTTGGTACTTTATTTCTAATAAAATGGAGGATTTTGCTTTTAGATCCATATCACTAGTATTTAGGTAAACATAAATCATCCTTAAACTAAAGTGGAGTATATAAATTTCATTAGACAGAAATCATAATATTACAATCATAGAAAAACAAAAATAGAAACAAATAATAATAAAATAGAATAAAATATTAGAATTTAGTAAATGTAGGTTAGCTTTGAAGAGAGTTTGATATTTGAAATATACAATGATAATTAAACAGTTTACACACACACTTCCTATATATGTGTTATTACTTTACTTTTTAACAAAAAGTTAAATATTGAAAAATCTAAATGTGTGTATTACTCTTTTTGAGTTTTCTATCAACACACAAACAAATAAAGAATATAACTGTGTCCCACTCTCTCTGTGTCTTAAGCTTTTAAAACTTGATCTTGTAGGGTTTAAACTTGGATGCCCTACAGCTTCATTTACTATATAAAAATGTGATGATGATTTTTGTTTTACATTTTCTTTCATGCACATTACTACAAATTTATCTAATGACTAAATTGCAATGGCACTATATATATATATATATATATATATATATATATATATATATATATACTCTATATATATATGGAAAGATGTTGCCTTGACAACAGTGAGAAATATTGATTACTATCTAGATTGGTATGATTAGGTAGTGACTGATTTCTAATGGTTATATATATATATTGTTAACTCTAATATTTTTACGGATAAATGATGATTTCATATTGTTATTACTTTCGGGATATTCCATGTAGTAAAATAGCTAAATAGCTGATGTTTCAGTACAATCACAAGTAACTCCCTCAGAGTATCCTCTTTCCCAAATCATAGGAGTGCATGTGAGTTTTAAAATCATTTTTATCTTTTTGCTTCTCCTCATACTTAAATTCTATTGGTTGAAAAGTTTTAAAATTTATTTTGTCTTCCAATAGCTTCTTCCAAATGTTGTTAATATTCTTTAATTCACACCTTTCATTTATGCTCTCAGGCCTTTTAAAAATCTTTATAGCTTCTCTTAGCAATCTCTGGTCATATTGTTCAATTTTTGCTAGAATATTTATTTTATCAAAATTGATATCATGATTTGTTAATTTTATATGAGAATAAATAGCTAATGAATTGGATTTTCTCTGACTGCCAAAGTGTGTTCTTCCTTTCTAATATTTATTCTATGATTAGTCTCTCCAATATTATATATATATATATATGATAACAGATGGCGTTCTACCAAAAACACCATCAAGCGTAGTTTTCTGTTTACATAAACTCAGAGTATTCACTATCTCTACCTTTAATTCCACTTTCAGATCATGATTTCAAGCTATTTGCCATCGTCAGTGAAACACAGGAATAAGAAACTAGATCTAAACACAAACTCTGAGCATTTATGAAACAGTTTCTATTCAGCTTGCAAGTGTAAATCTTTTAGACATGTTAATGTCTTCAAACTCAGCATAGCAAGCCAGATAGCTACATGGGTATGATCTCCGTTCAGCATCACCACATAGTAGAAGCCTCTGCAATATACATCATTGCAAGAAAGACCTCAAAGGTACGCTTGACGGTGTTTTTGGTAGAACACCATCTGTTATCATAAATACAAGCGTTAGCAAGTTTTTTAACTTGTGTTTTTTTGTTTTTCATAAATATACCTTTGTGGTCTTTCTTGCAATGATGTATATTGCAGAGGCTTCTACTATGTGGTGATGCTGAACTGAGATCAGACCAATGTAGCTATCTGGCTTGCTATGCTGAGTTTGAAGACATTAACGTGTCTAAAAGATTCATGCTTGCAAGCTGAATAGAAACTGTTTCATAAATGCTCAGAGTTTGTGTTTAGATCTAGTTTCTTATTCCTGTCTTTCACTGACGATAGCAAATAGCTTAAAATCATGATCTGAAAGTGGAATTAAAGTTAGAGATAGTGAATACTCACTCTGACATTTATGTAAACAGAAAACTACGCTTGATGGTGTTTTTGGTAGAACGACATCTGTTATCATAAATACAAGCGTTAGCAAGTTTTTAACTTGTGTTTTTTTTGTTTTTCATATATATATATATATGTGTGTGTGTGTGTGTGTGTGAAGAGATCCTATATGGAATTTCATATGAACCATAACATTCCAAAGAAATTTTATCTTTAGAAAGTGGAAATATTTCATTATTTTTTTTAAAGTAGTGTAAACTGTGTGAATATTATTATTCTTTAAAATGTTACCAACTTTACCAGTTACTCCTTTTATATATGGCAAAATGGTCTTACTTTCAGATGTATCAAAATCTTTTTTCTTTTTATATTATAAGCCCTCTTAATAATGTAGTAATTAAAACCATTATCATGAAGCATTCTTTTAGTAGCAGAAATATCCTGGAGAAAATGGCTATCATCAGAAAGTCTCTTAGTTCTATCCAACAATGTCTATGCCACTGAAAATACTTGTGCTGTTTCATTGATTTCCTACAAGACTGTATTGTTTTCATATCTCTGAATTAGAAAACTGGAATTGTTGTTCCTTTATAAATCACCAGCAGGAAGATACTCTTAATTCTCTTTTAAATTGAAGGTGATATAACGTTTCTTTCTGCTAAAGTATTTAATGTTTTAATATTTGCAACTCATATACAGTCTCTGATGAATTAGCTTAAAAAAATCTAGGTCAAACTTTAGTATATTCTTGACTAGATTTAGTAGATCTTTTATTTTTTGCTTTAAAGTTATTTGTCAGAGCATGTACTAAAAAATTAGTTTGTAACATTATTCATAATTCTAATTATTTCACTTGCTTGATAAATGCTTGGGTAGACAAATGGTTTTCTAATTATTTACATGTCTCCTGTTGAGATTTTTAATTCTTACTCAGCTTAGTTTTGGCCAGTCATTTGTTTGGTGATTCACCTGTATTATATGTCTGTTTTTCTTAAATCAGAGGTTTAATGTTTTATTAATTTTGTCATTTACGCGGGAGTATTTTCTAATTTACTACTTCATTAAATTTGAGATTTATGTTTCTCTCATTTTATAAAGCATTTTCCATCATATTCATTTACCATTTTTGCATTCTTGCATTGTAATCAACTGTGGAGAGCTTAAACATGATTTTTTCATGCAGCAGTTCTGTGGACATTATGATGTCATTAGTCAATATGCTGGTGATGCTCACCCATGCTGGTTTCATTGATTCATGCAAGAAACTTTCCTTTGCTTTTCATTTAAGAACTTTTGAATAAGGAAACCAGAATTGCTCAGGTGAATTGTCAGCAGAAAGAAAATTTATCCCTCATTTTTAATTCTTTATTAGAAAATTAGTCTGTCTGCCAGTGTGTTGATGTTTAGTTTTTGTTAGTGCAAACCTGACAGAACGATATTTATTGTGTGTAAAGCTATACTTTAAAATTTTATATTACTCTTAATAAAACTTGAAAATATTTAAACTGGATTTTGCAGATATTTGTCTTTGTGCTTTTATTTCTCAATTGTCTGAAAAATATTTAAGATTTCTTGCTTCTCCCTGAGTCTAGTCGGTGCAAACCATCATCGCCATCCACTTTTCATCACAGTAAACAAATTTTCCAGATACATAGTGATCTGGTGGCACCCTCCATGATCAAAGGTACATATGCTGTTACATTATTTTAAAATTAAAATAGAGGGGAAAATAAATCTTATGTAAAAATGGTTTATTAAAAAAACTAAAAGCCAAAATTAAAAGAGTTATGTTAAATATATATATATATATATATATATATATATATATATATATATATATATATATATATATATATATATATATATATATATATATATATATATATATATATCACACAAATGGAAAACTTTAAAAGTATTTTTTTTTAAAAAAAGCATTTGATAGTACTTTTTTGTAAAAAAAAAAAATATCTAGAGATAGATAAATATTTTTGTTAAAAAGTTGTATAAAAGAAAATAGAGATAAATATTAATGAATTTCTATTTTAAAAATAATATTTTAATCTTATTAAATGGAAATGATTGTTGTATTAATTAAATGTAGAGTAAACTAGGCCTTGTGGCACTTAAGATAAGAGAATAAAATTAAATATTGATGGATGGAAGCACCAAGCCAGAGCACAGGTCAGAATGGAACATTAGGATCAGTGATGTCATTTTTGTTTGATCTGTAAATATGCTGATAAGAGGCTAATAAAAGTATAAATGCCAATATAATTGAATTCATTAATAGTTGTTGTCTTAAATATTACTTAATCTACATATGAACTGTAGCTGTATTGCAGATTACATGATGTAGGAGTCTGCAATAGATTTAATTTCCTGTTATATACCAGCTGAGGCAGCCTCTAAACTAATGAGTGCTGAATGGCAGCAAACAATGGATCGATCTTTCCAAAAATATTAAATAGACTTCAGATCTCTCATGGACAAGACAGACTTCAGCCTTCTCATGGGAAATATGAACTCTTTCATTTTTTCAATATGTACTTTAACAAACTTTCAATTGATAATATAAAATATGAACTCTCATCTGACTTAAAGACTTCTAAATCAGTAATATATATATATATATATATATTACTGATTTAGAATATATATATATATATATATATATATATATATGATCAATGTGGTATACATTCAAGAGATCTCATTTTGAATGGGTTGCAAAATTAAAGCTTTTTTTTTTATTCAAAGGGAGAAATGTCACTGAAGGAATGGATATAGCTATAGGGCGTTTAAAATATTTTATGTAGATTGTGGACCTAGGCAGTCATTTGATGATGACTTTTTACTTAGGTACTTACAAGTGCAGATCACTTTCAAGTGAAGGAAGATTGCAAGAATTGGAAGAAAAACTGTCTTATAATAAATGGGATGTTATTGGACTTTGTAAAGTCAGAAGAAAAGGTGAAGAGACAACTGATTTAAAAAGTGGACATGTACTCTACTATAAAAACACAAATATTGGAAATACAAGTGGAATAGAATTCATTATAAATAAAAAGTGGAAGAACAATATTGTTGAAATTGATGGTATATCGATAGAGTGGCAAGATTAGTTATACAACTTAATAGCAGTTACCAAATTCAGATAATTCAGATTTATGCCCCAACAAGTTCTCATAGTGATGAAGTAGTACACGATTTTTATATTGATGTACAAAAGGCTTTTGATCAGAGTAAACAACATTTTAAAATTGTTATGGGAAACTTTAGTGCTAGAATTGGTAAACAAATGAAAGATGAAAGTGCTGTAGGTAATTTTGGTTATGGTAATAAAAATGAGAGACGACATAGACTTGTGGAGTTTTCAAAAAAAGAAAACTTAATATTATGAATTATTATCTTGAGAAAAATGTTAAAAGGAAATAAACATGGAAGCATCCAAATGAAGGTACTGCAGAATTAGATTATATTTTAATTAACAGAAAATACATATTTCAAGATTGTAATATTATTAATACATTTAACACAGGAAGTGATCATCGATTAGTAAGATGTAAGATACGTGTTAATGCAGAACTAGAGAGACAAAAATATTAAGAAATCAATATTTACAGTTGATATTCCTAATCTTCAGAAACATTCTAATAAATTTAAATTAGAACTTACAAATCTGTTCAAGTATTAGTAGAATTTGAACATAATTCAGATTTCAATGAAATTAATATGAAAATAACTGATACACTTTTAAAACTGCAACAAAAATAGTTAGTAGAAAAAAGCAGCAATTGACAAAACAAATTTCTACTGAGACTAAAGAATTTATGAAAAAAATAAGAAACATGAAGATTTACAAAATGCTGCATTAAAATTATTGAATATCTCGAATTTTGAAAAATGGTGAGGAAAAGTGTTGAAAATGATATAAAAAAGTATGACTGTGAACTAGCAAAAAAGCTGTAGAAAAAAATAAAAGTCTCAAGAGTGTAAAACACTATTTTGGTTTTGGTAGAAAATTTATATCTGCAATAAGAAAAAAAGATGGAAATATTACTAAAAAGAGAGATGACATGATGAAATGGGTAGAAGACTTTTATCAAGAATTATATAGTAATAAAGAACAAGTACCTCCTATATCTATTACATCTTCCGAATTGCCCTGAATATTAAATGAAGAAGTAAGACGTAATTAAATGTAGGAAGAAAGGACAGGCTCCAGGTAATGATGAAATTATAATTGATATATTAAAAGAAGCAGGTGAAGTAATAGAAAAACAATTAGCAAAGCTATATACCAAATGTCTAAATGATAAAGATGTACCAGACGATTGAAAGAATCCAGTATTAATATTAATATTTAAAAAAAGGTGATAAAGAAGATATTAAAAATTACAAATGCATTAGCCTTTTATTGGTTTTATGCAATTTTTTTACCAAGATAATTGCAACTCGTCTGCAAAGACCATTGGATTTCCACCAACCAAGAGAACAAGCTGGATGTAAAAGTGGTTTTAGTACAGTAGATCATATCCAGGTATTGAGAGAAGTTATAAAAAGGACAAAAATAATATGAGTTGCCATTATGCTTTGGATTTGTAGATTATGAAAAGGCATTTGATTCTATAAACATTTCTTCAGTGATTAAAGCATTGGATCATCAAGGTAGAGATCCAGGATATTGTCATATTTTAAAGAATATTTATAAAAATGCAATAGCAACAATTAGATTACAAAATGATTCTGGGAAAGTCAACATTGAGATGGGTGTTAGACAGGGTGATTCCATATCTCCAAAACGTTTTACAGCAGTGTTGCATGAAGTATTTTGTGAATTAAAATGGGAAGCTAAAGGAGTGAAAGCAAATGAAGATTATTTAAGTCATTTAGATTTTGCAGATGATGTAGTTGTTTTTTCAAATAATGTTTAAGAGCTGTAGGAAGTGTTGCAGGAGTTATCATATGAAAGTAGGACTACAGATAAATGATAAAATAAACTAAAGTAATGTTTAATAAATTTTCTCAAAATATAAAAATAAAAGTTGATTATGATGAGTTAGAAGAAGTTAAAAGTTACAAATACCTTAGTCAGATTATTAATACCGATGGAAACATAATGGATGAAATTAATCATACAATCAAACTTGGTTGGAGTGCTTTTGGTAGAAATAACTTGCTATTAAAAGGAAATATGCAATATATGTTTGAAAAGGAAGGTTTCTAATAAATGCGACTTGGACACTTAATAGAAGAGCAATATAGAAACTTTAGACACTCAAATAAGTATGGAGAGATGTATGTTGGGAGTAATAAGAAACGATTGAAAGTGCAATATATGAGTGAGTAAGAGGTCAAACTGGTGTTACTGACCTCATTGAAAAAATTAAAAGACTGAAACGAAGTTGGGCTGGACATATTGCTAATAGAGATGATAATAGATGGACAACTGAAATCTTAAACTGGATTCCAAAAGATTGTGAAAGATCCTGAAAAGGACACATGTGAGATGGATGGATGAAATAAGAAAGTATGCATGGATGATATGGAGAAGAGAAGCTAAAGATCAGAGAAGATGGATTGAACCTGGAGAGATCTTCATCCCTTTATCCTGCAGTGGCTTGATAATGGTTGATATATATATATATATATATATATATATATATATATATATATATATATATATATATATATATATATATATATATATATATATATATATATATATATATATATATAAAAAATTCAATAGGTCTAAATATAAATAAATAAAATCTTCACTATAGCCAGCTTGTAGGTTTTTTTACATCATTTTATATAGCAATGAAGCATTAAAATTTAAATCTCATTAAAATCACATACCAATAATGTTCCCACATAAATGGAGAACTTTCAGCAAATTATGAATACTAACACAATTACAATGTTTATTCAACACATGTAATATTTATAAAATATGACTATTTTTTCTCTTCTTCAAGTCATTTTCAACATGTAAAAAACACTATTAAGAATTCTTCAATTACATCTCACTGCATGCTCTGCAAACACATATTTATATCTATCCACAGCATGACAGAACTTATTATATAATAAGTCCTGTTCCTAAATTGTCTTTTTTTATTGCACATTTAGTCTTTCTGTTATAACTATTTTCACAATAACATACTGAATTTCCTGACTTTTTTAACATAATCTTTTCTATTAATAATTAATCTTCCAGTAATTTTGGAATATATATATATATATATATATATATATATATATATATTGTAGCCCCTCATCATCGATCACCAACACCTCTCCTACGTCTCCTAACCACAAATACCCGGGCATGCCAATTCTATGGATTATAGAATAAACTATTGATCTAATTTTACCTTAAAACTATTAATGAGCCTCTTAAATGAAGTTTTACCTTAGCTTAGCCCAGTTGAGGGCCACAGAGGTCTATAAGGTGTAAAATTTATATTAGATGTGGGAGGAAACATTAAGATTAATAGGAATAAAACATCTATTAAATTCTAAAATAAATAATAATTAAATTGGTAAAATTTTACCATCTAAATTAACAAGTTATAATATATATTTCACCTCCTCCCATCATCCACATGCATTGAACATTCTCTACTATATTAGAAAATAAAATTAATAACTAAAATGTAATGTTTAATAACTATACTGCATAGCAAGTTGGAACTGAATATAAAATAAACCTAACATTACTGAATTTTTAATTATACAATAATCTAAACTAATTAACTGAATTAATATTTAATCTAAATTAATAATTGAATATCTCAGGGAATTAATTTATTGCATGGCTTAATTTTAAATCTACATTTCTCAACATCTAATATTTACTATTATAAAAGTAATGATATAAATTAAGCAATACCCTAACTAAATAATGGTAGTTAGAAAATAAAAGAAATTGGATACATTTTGATTTCAATTCATCATCTAAACAATAACTGAATGATAAAACTTTTAGAAAATCACTAAATTATTAACATATCATACAGTGTTTGAACAGGAAATCAATATCATCATATTTGGATATGTTCATAATTAAATTAAATGAAAAGTGCAATCATATCATATTAGATAAAGTAAATGTGTGTGCATGTGTGGAAATAGGAAATATGAATGTATGTCAAAGAAGAATTCTGAACACAACTTTGAATAATATAACATTTATTTACAAAATAGTTAAACAAACATTTGTTTTTTTAATTTGTGCAGGTACATGTTCTAGATGTATTTAACATCAATAGTTGAAAAGTTTACATGAGGGCAGATAACATAAGATAACTTCCTATCTGCTGTTCTAACACATCCCAGTTATCAAGGCATTCTGATAGACCTATGGATAACACATTATATTGTCAATACTAAAATAATACACCAAAATAAACTCTACATTTTTCTTGAAAATTTTTTAAAGTTATCAGTCAATTCTGATAAACATATGGAGCTGAAACAATATAATCCTCCTCTTCAAACAATAAAATACAAAATTTACTTTACATTTAGCATCTTGTTTTAAGCACTCATAAGATATCAATTAACTTCATAGGTCTATGAGAAAATAACATACTGTTAAATATTTACAATACATTATAGGATGAAACTAAAAAAATTCTTGGCATTTTACTTTAAATGCACATTAACTAAAATAAGAGGGGTTTGAATCCAAGAATAAGTATAAAATAAGAATAAGATCAAACTGTTTTTACAAATTTGAAATAAATAATTTTATTAATTAACTATACTTTGTACTTTGCAAAAAAAAATAATTCTATTAATTACCTATACTTTGTCTTTACAAAATAGAAATAAATAATTCTATTAATTAACTATATTTTGTCTTTACAAAATAGAAATAAATAATTCTATTAATTAACTATATTTTATCTTTGAAAAATTGAAATAAACATTTCTATTAATTAACTATATTTTGTCTTCTTTTGCTTGCTCACTCAAATGATGATTGAATGTTATGAAAATTGATGATATAAAATTTAAATGATAATATAAAACGATTTGAAATAATAACAAAATTTATGCATTAATGATGGATGTTTCCATATCTTTTAACTTAATACTTTATGCATGTGTCTAAATTATGCTCTCTGTCATAAAATAAATAACATTAATCAATCTGATTGGTTTACTTATTCACTTGTAATAAAAATCATAATATGGATGATGACAATGGCCAACCAAGCTTTAGCGCTAATTCTACTACAGCTGTTTTGTGAGAAAATCAATTCTGATTTTATTTTCATTTTTTATCAACAAATTATTTGGCACTTGGCTATGAGTAAAATATGATACCATTCCATAGGGCACATGGGGATAAAAGACTTTCACAATTCTAATCATATAAATAACAATACAATGACTCCCAAGTCTAACTTTTGAGACTTAAAATAAACTGGTAGGAACAAATTTTCATCACCAAAAGTAAGGGAGATACAATACTTGGCTTCTTATACTCGAATTCATAAAATACAACTATCAGAACTGGATGATTCAATCTACTCTTAACAAATACTTCAATAAACAAAAGGTAGAGCTTATTCTAATATACTATGCAATCTACCCATGTCAGACATTTCAATAACTAAAAGGGGAGAGATCACTCAATACCATAAGATACTATACAGCATAACTTACTTCATTTTACATAGCCACTAAATACTTTTCTATCCAAGTATAATAAAGAACAATAAATTCATACTTAAGTAAAGTTCTAATCTTTCAATTTCAAATGGCACATTCTCACCCTTTGAAACCAATGACCTTATATCAATTTTACTTTCAATTCAAACACTATTGTAGCTGAATTCAATAATAGACATGCACATATAAGCATAATAATGCACAGACAATTTCAAATCCCATTAGGTAAAGAACTACTGTAAAAATATCAATTAATAACTGCACAAGCAATAATTAATAAACATTTCATATCTGATAAGTATAATATTTTAACTTGGGAATATACTAATTATGGTTGGAGAAGCAAGACAACAATAATTTCAATTGGCAAGGTAAGACAAAATAATCTTTTTTAGTGTATTTGCATTAACACAAAATTAAAATAAAAGTTTGGTTTAAGATAAACAATAAATCTTTAAATTCTAGGTTATTTAATTATTGAAAATAATTATTTTATAATCTATTGAAAACGCAAAGGTACACTAAAAATTTATATAATGAGCTTCTTTTTAAAAGAGCTATTCACTCTTTCAACATTAAATGGATGTTTCCATTTTTAATATGCATGTATATTTATAATACGAGCACACAATAAAACTTATACTAAAATAATAATAAAAATACCTAACATAATATTTTTCCATATCATATTTCTAATGAGACATTCTTGAAGAAACAATAATGATATAATAAAATGAATCATAAAACAACTTTTAAACTATCTATCTGCTAAATACTATTAAATAATAATAATAATCACTAAAGTTCTTTTTTTTTCTTCTAAGTTGAAAAATAAAAAGTTTATTTACAGATGTAAAGGACGTCTCTCAGCCATATACTAAATAACGTAAATAACTGTCACAAAGATAAATATTGATGACATCATAACACATTCCTGCAGGAAGACAAATAATATTATTTTGGATCCAGAATAGTGTCATTCAATGTTTTTAGCAAGCCTAATGAACTGCTAGCAATACTATACAGGATATTTTTTTTATTAAGCAATAAACATATTTTTTTAAAATGTAGGTAAAGTAGTAATTTATTATTTCATTCATGGGATATATTTAAGCATTTGTCCTTAGTTTTCAAAGCCATTCATAAGCACACCTAACTATTTAATTTATAAAATTTACTTAAATTCCCATAAGTTGATGGTAATATTTTAAATAAGGAAATCACACTGCGCATGAGGAGAAAATTAATAAAAGAAAGTCATATTCAGTTTTATACTATGTTTATATGTTCATTCCTCAATGCATTTGGAGAGAAATAATTAAACAATCCATTAAATTACACATTTAATCTTATTTTTTAGATAGGCACAAATAGGAATAGTCAGGCAAGTGTTCCAACAATAATGATAATAGAAATAAATTATTCATACACAGATCCACCTGTCTCAAATTTCTTCTTTCATAACTAGCAAAAATTTATTATTAAGATTTCCTGATATGTTTAATAAAAAGTTTGCACATTTTCCAAAATAATAAAAGAATTCACATGCTTCAGTTGCTCCATTAATATTATTAAATTTTAGAAAAAATAATCTTGAAAAATAAACAGACAATATTCTTTCTTCTTTAAAATTATGATTAAAGTTTTAATAAAACAATTTTAAAATACAAGTATGCATTTCCATTCTTTTTTTCATATTAGCAATTAAGTTTAAATAATTTATAGTGTAGACACACATACACATTTTAAATAATGATTTGAGAATTTAAACAGTTAATTAAGAGCAAAGATCAATATACCTTGTATGGTCATTTACGTTCTCATATTCAGAAACCAATAATATTTTTTCACTTTCAACTTGAGTCTTGGAAGAATCAGCTTATAACAAAACAATTATACTATTAAACTTTGTTCAGAAAATGACTTGGAGTTCAATCAGTAGTAGAAAAATTTAGTCAGCAGCCCCCATGGAATTGTAATTAACCCCTTTTATAGATCCCCAGAACATTACCCAAACATATATTCTTCCAATAATCCAAGGTCATTTGAAAGTTCAAAGGTCTCTAGGCAGACTTGCTCCACCCATTGTACTGAGATTTTTAATTAAAATGATTTTATGCAAGAAACTTTCTTGTCTTGAAAAAGAAAAAAGAAAAAAAATCATTTTGTCTATCAAATAAAAGAAATATTAAATATTAAATGGAACTAAGAATTGAATATTCTGTATTTTTAAAGTAACAGAATAAAATTAATGACAATTATTTTAACAAATAAAATAGTTTATAGTACAATTGTTGTTTAATAATTCACCAATCCAGTAATCCATGAATTCATTTAAAATATAATTAAGCTGGTTTTTAAAACTATTTGTTGTAAAATTAGATACTTGGATATGAGACATGATATTTGATGGTTTAATGAAGTACATGAATGAAAAATGAAGTTGAACAATAGCACAGACATACATGAATATTTACAAATAATGTACAAGTACGAAACTGATATGACTGAAATGACAGTTTTGATGATGATGAGTTAAACATAATTCACTGTTTATACTACAGAATAAAATATTGTAAGCAAATGAACTAGAGAATCATTCAAACAAATCTTAATACTGTTCTGCAGACAAATAAAATATATTGGAATTAACTCAAACTAGACTGACTACTTTTGTGACAAGCCACCCTCCCCATTCTATCATTAATTATACACTAAAGTAAGATATTAAACACCTAAAAAATTTTAAATTACATCTATAAGTGCTTTTAAGCATGGCTTTAAGTCGTTACTAAAAATTAAAAAAAAATTCAAGTTATTTCATTTTTTTTATTAAGATATTACATAAGTATAATTAATATTTCTGGTGCCAAACCAGAAGGTTACAATAATATATATATATATATATATTGTACCGTTTGTTTATATGGTACAAATATATTGGCATCTGGTAAGATATTTAAAAGCTAAAAAAAAAAGTAAATTTAGCGATCTTTTAAAAGAAAAACATTTTTTGAATTTTTTCTGATTAGTATAATTTATTTTTTTTAAAAAAACTTACAATGAAAGTTAAAATTATCGTTCATATTTTTTTTATGTAATTAAAAATAAAAGTTAAATTGGAAAGAATAAATGACATGCATATTACTGATCCAGATAAATTAAAAGAATTTCAAAAATAAAAAGATTGCAAGTAGAAAAGTAAAAACACTAAATAAGTAGTGGACATTACAATATATATATATATATATATATATATATATATATATATATGATATATATATATATATATATATATAATGCTTTCATAAAGAACCAAATTTAATAAAATAAAATGAAAGTAAAATACCAATTTTTTGACAAAAAAAACCCATAACTCTTACTTTGGTGTAAATTAATAATTATTGTGATATGTGGATGTTAAGTAGTTGGACTTACATTGCTTGGTTTTCTTTTATTTGTCTGAGCAGACTCTTCCATGCAGATGGTAATTATATTATTTTTTCATGTTTTTAACACAATTTGCTTTTTTCTCTCATTTTTATAGCTTTCCTAATTATTTTTGATGATGTTTTTACTAGAGTATGCATTTTTATATAATTGGAAACACAGATAAAATTGGATAAGCACTGATACCCTATGATACAAAAACAGCTCTCTGCACTGAACAAAATATTATTATTATTATTATTATTATTATTATTATTATTATTATTATTATTATTATTATTATTATTATTATTATTATTATTATTATTATTATAATCAGACCTAAGTATTTAATTTCTTTAAAAAGTCAATGAGTGTATGGGATTCCATATGGCATAAGTCAAATCACATACATAGAAAGAGCAAACATCTGTATAAATACTAGATGAGATGAACATGTAATTGTAGTAAAAAAAAAAAAAAACTTCTCACAACTTGTTCTCCATGTTTTAGACTCTGACTATTGCATGGACTTCGCACATACTACAATCATATGTCCATGAAACAATGATCATCAAATCATATTTAGGGAGCCCATAGAAATTTAAAAAAGTAAAAACAAATTGTTTTAACAAGCATGATAAAACAATAAAATAGACATGTGTTTGATCACACAAATAAAAAAGGCTTCCAAATTTTAATCAAACTACTCAACAACCACATGACATATTTATTATATCTGCAGAAATCATGTGATTATTATTTTACCCAGTTGAGGATGAATATTTTCTTGTTGAAATGTCATCTTCTTTTACTTTTATTTTATTAATTAAACAGCGTTGTTAAGAATCATTTATAAAACATTGGGGAAAACACTAATTTTTATGTATAAAATTTAAAAAAAAATGAATATATTGAAACTTATATAAAATCGAAGACTCTCAATTATTTATTTGTGATAAATCGATGAAATGATTAGGTACGTTTTTAATTCTGATGTATAAAGCTAATAGTAAAATTAATCAACTTCTGTCGAGGAAAAATATTATAAAACATTAGATTTTTGATGCAATAACAATATTAAAACTAGAAATGACAATTTCAAATATGAACTCATATACCTTTAGTATCATGAATAAATACTTTGAAAGTACATGAAAAGAAACTCAGAAGAAATGACTGCTTCTGTGAAAAATCTCTTTGATCTTCCAACCTAAAATTATAACAAAATAATAAATAACGGAATTTCTGACTCTTTGCAATAAGAAAGGCGAAAGAAAATAACATTTTCATATAATATAGACAAGGATATATATATATATATACGTTGAACAGAATCAAATTATAGATATCACAAAGGATAGAGATCAACATGATTATGTTAAAAATAAAATAGGAGCAAACCATAAAACTAAAACTCAAAATCTAAAAATCATTAATAATATTCTAAAAACACAAAGTCAATGATAAAATACATACTTTATTAAAATTGTGTAAATCTAATGTTATTTTTCCACATTCTTTCTAATATTAAGTTATACAAATTGAACTCATCTCTTAAGTTTGATAGTTGATCGAGGTTCATTTAAGTTTGAAACAGAAATGTATATTGTTCAATTACTGATATCATATTTAATTTTAGAAAAACAATAGTCTTCTTTGACTTTTCTGGTAGAATACAAATTGTCAATCCCACCATTAATATTATTGCATATTTAGATATTTCCTAAAAGCATGATTCCATATGAGAATTGAATTTATTGATACAATTAATAAAAATGTTAATAGAAAAACAGTTGTTAAGGTTATTAATTAATAATTATGTAATAAAACGATTAAGTATCCTTTAAATGTTTACTTAAAAATAATTGTCATAATCAAATGTTTGTTTTTTTAAAAAATGCATATTCAAAATAAAAAAATAAAATGTAAAATAAAGTATATCCTATTTCATGATATAGTTTGGATTAACCTTATATTTTTAAAAAAAATATAAATGTAAGTAGAAGATATTTTTAGTATATATATATATATATATATATATATATATATATATATATATATATATATATATATATATATATAGTTACGACGTTCTCAATTATCTGAACAACAAGACAAAAAGGAAAATATTGATTATCGTGTTAGTAAAGTGTAAGTCATATTATTAGATTTATGATTACAAGATAACATTTTTCTTTTTATTCAGTTAAATAAATATATGTATATTATTTTATATTGGTTTGTTTCATTCCAATATCAGCCTTTCAAGCTAATTGAGCACGCGCCTTTTGAGAGTGTTAAATAAATGAATACTCTCCTCTTCAATATATTTTGGATTGAAATATAATTGCAAGCAGGGCGCTAGATAAAATTGTTTTGTTGTTGTTGTTGTTGTTATTATTATTATTATTATTATTATTATTACTATTACTATTATTATTATTATTATTATTATTATTATGAAAGTGATATTTTTTGGAAATCATGTTAAAACAATTTACTTATTTTTGACTTTTGTCTTACTAAAAACAAATAATATTTATTATATATTATATACAATTTATATCTGAATTTTTAGCTAATGATGTCAACTGGGTATATATATATATAATTTAATATAGAACAAATATTATATCATATGAAATTTAAAATACACATGGAAAATTTTTCATATATATATATATATATATACTGTTTTATTGCCAAACATGGAAAATTTTTCATATATATATATATATATATACTGTTTTATTGCCAAGGCTATTGCTAATTGCAGTAGGCAGACATAGAAATGGAGGGGGTGTACCCTATGAGTTTACAATAAATTTTAAACAATTAAGAACTTAGCTGGTAAATTAGTTTAAAATATTTACAAATAGATTCACTCTACATGTATATAAGAATATCTGTGGCTGCATGAAAATGTTTTGTATAGATATTGGCATTAAACCAATAATAAAAAGAGGTTATATTCCATACAAATCAAGAGTGCCAATGTCACATAAAATGGCAGGTTTGAAGTCTTTCTTATTTAGAAATAATAGTCTTTGCAAATAGCTATCCGACAAAGGCCAAAATATTGAAATATATTCAAATGAATTGTTAAATGATGCTTACAATTATAATCATATATATTTATATAATAATATTAAAGACTTTAATATGAGATATAAGAATAAAATTTTTAATAATAATATTGATTCTCCTGCTAATAGAAAAATATGGATATCAATACCATACATTCCAACAGATCAAGTAAATTTTATAAGAAAGATTTATAACGGCATATGCCATATTGCATTTTACATACCTCCTACATTAAACAAATTAAGAAATAATTCTAAAGATAAAACCTCATTTATAAGTAAAAATTGTATCATTTAAAAATGTATATGTAGGTGTGGTAGTGGATATATAGGTAAAACGAGATGTATGTTGGAAAAAAGAACTAAAGAGCACTTGCTGTTGTTAAAAAAAGTTCAGAAATCAAATCTAAATTGCAAAGTAGATAATATTGTTTCAGAAACCATTTTTATGTCCATAATAATTAATATATTTGGTTTTAACTTCAATTACAACAATGTTAAAATATTGCAAATTGAAAAAAAATTGCAACAAAAGTTAAAATAAAAGAAGATATGCTAATATACATATACAAGCATGACTTAATTAACAGGCAGACAGCAAATGCTAAGATCATGAAATTGTGGGAAGTTTAGCCTTTCAAAGTGTTAGTTGCCAAAGACTACGAGGATAGTTGAAAGAACTACTAAGTGGATAAATTTTTTAAAATATATTTGATTACTGTATTTATAAATATTCAATTATATAATATACACCTGGGGCTCATTTTATACAATAGATAGGGTCCACAGAAAATCCACATTAAAAAAAATTGTACAAAAATAGACTTAATTTACCTTGAAAAATGGGGGATAGGTGCTATAATTTTCGGAATTTGCATAAAAGCAACAAAGAAAAATTACTTTAAAATTTGCATTAAAAAAATAAGCAAATAAAGTATAACTAATAAAAAATTTCAAATATTTAAAAAAAATTAATATAAGACAAACTTTTTTTTACTTTTTTATTAACTACAGTATTTAATTTTACATTTTCATACATATTTTAATCATTACCACTAGTGTTTGTTTGTAAACTGGCAAGAAATCAGATTGGATGTGATGTATTGTGGCTCCTCCTTAAATGAAGTCAATAATTTCTCAGCTATTATACCCATAAAAACCTGTTAGCCACTTTATTTTTATTCGTGATGTGATGTACAAATAGTGCCACTTTTAGTTTTGTGCTGCATTAATGGTTTTTTGTTTCTATATTAAAAAATTAAATCGCAATCAAAACAAAAAGATTATACATTATCATTAGAAAGATTATTTTCAGTTTGTAAAATCTTCGTTTTTTATTTTAAAAATCTAAAAGATTATTTATTTCTGTTATATATAATGAAATAAGTTTTAAATTTTAATTTTTTGGAATATTTATTGCACTATTTTTATATGTGAGTATAAATCTATTATTATTTACTCATTAGTATAAATAGTTTATTTACATAGAAGCTTCAGGCCATATTCACGTTAGCTACTAATATAACATTATATTTTTGGAAAAAAAAAGTATTTCAACTGAAAATAAATTATTAATAATTTAATTTTTTTGATATCTAATAAATATAGTGAAATATGAAAGAGATTAAGAAGAAACATGAATCACATAACTTCAAAATCGCATTAAAATAATCCGCATAAAATGAGACCAAGGTGTATATATGTTACACACATCTAGAAATATCTGAAAATTCATTTATCTATAAATCAGAGAAAATATTATCAATATATTTTTATCTTTTAAAACCATTTAACATTCTTAAAAGTTTTAACTGTAAATTAGGTCTTAGCATTGTTTGAATTTTATTATAATCTAAAATGCATTAATCAAGTTCATTCTTTCTGCATACAAAAACAATTCAACTGGGTAAAAAAAAATGAAAGTGAATTTTTTAAATTGAATTTTAATTCCAGCTTTTGAAAGTTTTAGTGGATTTTTCCATGAAAGCACAAATTCCTTCAATATTTGGACACTTATATATATATGAAAAACAAAAAAAACACAAGTTAAAAAACTTGCTAACGCTTGTATTTATGATAACAGATGGCGTTCTACCAAAACACCATCAAGCATAGTTTTCTGTTTACATAAATGTCAGAGTGAGTATTCACTATCTCTAACTTTAATTCCACTTTCAGATCATGATTTCATGCTATTTTCTATCGTCAGTGAAAGATATTTCTGTCTTTCACTGATGATAGCAAATAGCTTGAAAACATGATCTGAAAGGGGAATTAAAGTTAGAGATAGCGAATACTCACTCTGACATTTATGTAAACAGAAAACTATGCTTGATGGTGTTTTGGTAGAACACCATCTGTTATCATATATATATATATATATATATATATATATATATATATATATATATATATATATATATATATAAAATTATAAATGAAAAAATAAATTTAATGGTTTACAAAATATTACACACAATCCTTAATATATATATATATGGTTGAATAATTAAAAAACAGCACACACTCAGATATATATATATATAAACAGTCACATATATATAAAATAAAATTTTAACGGTAAATACAATATTATATTTTAAATTCTTTTGTAGCGCTTTCGATTACATGGTAATCCTAGTCAGCTTTAACTGAATTTCAAATTTTTTAAACTTAATATTATGTATACTTCCATAAGCTGTGTATGGCGTATTTGCAACCTGCCTATTAATAACATCATCCTTATATTTATCAATCAAAATTGCCTCATTAATTTCCCTCTTTTTATGATTTCTTTCTTCCATTAATATTTTTATTTCACTACTATTAAATGTACACCTATAATTACAAGTTTTTTCATGGTCAAATAATACTGAAGCTGTATTAAATTGACTATTTACATTATTTTTAATTTGATTATATAATAATTGATGCTCCTTCAAATCTTTTCTCCACAGAACATCACGATTCACCAATATATAATTTCTGACATCCACATGAAATCTGATAAATTATATTACTTCTTTGCAATTTACGAATTATAATCATAGAATTATTAATCAATCAATTAACATTTGGAGGAACACAAAATGAAATATTATACTTTTTTTAAAATATATTCTTAATTAATTTAAATTGCATGTTATTTATCAATGGCATAGATATCCATTTTTTATTATCTAAAGTAACACTGCAAACCCTCTTCTTATTATTAAATGAATTTACTGTATGCAAGATTTGGTTTTTATCACAACCAACCTTTAAAAGTTCATTAGCAAAGAGTTCGATATTTAAAATTTTATCTCTCTTATATTTACATAATTTATCATTGCGATGCAAAAAAGATTTCAGACTTGCCATTTTATGTATCATTGGAACACGTGATTTAAAATGAATATATCCTCTTTCTCCAATAGGTTTAAAAATTAATTTATAATTTAAATCAGTAGCATCTCTAAATATTTGTAAATCCAAAAAAATTATTTTTCCATTTTGTTCATTCTCAATAGTCCATTTTAAATTGTTGAAATTATTCAGATTATATAAAAGAACATCAATAATGTGTTTAGGACCGCAAACAAAAATATCATCAACATATCTAATATAAATTTTAATATCTTCAAAATTATAAGGATTAAATATAATATCTTCATATTTCGACAATGTAAAAATACAAATTTGTGCTACCATAGGTAATCCCATTGTCCATCCTTTACTCATTTTATAAAACCTATCATTATATGTTGCAATATTTTTATCACTTATAAATTTTAGTGACTCAATAATAAAATTTATTAAATAGTTATTTACAGACATATTAATTAGTTCAATTAGATTTATAGATTCAAGATGATCAATTGATTACATCCAAAGAAGCTAACAGATCAATATCATTTATTTTTATTTTGAATCTATAAATCTATTTGAAATTGAACTATTTAATATGTCTGCAAATAAACATTTAATAAATTTTATTATTGAATCACTAAAATTTATAAGTGATAATAATATCGCAACATATAATGATAGGTTTTATAAAATGGGTAAAGGATTGCCAATGGGATTACCTATGGTAGAACAAATTTGTAATTTTACATTGTCGAAATATGAAGATATTATATTTAATTCTTATAATTTTGACGATATTAAAATATATATTAGATATGTTGATGATGTTTTTGTTTGTGGCCCTGAACACATTATTGATGTTCTTTTATATAATCTGAATAATTTAAATAATTTAAAATGGACTATTGAGAATGAACAAAATGGAAAAATAAAATTTTTGGATTTACAAATATTTAGAGAAGCTACTGATTTAAATTATAAATTAATTTTTAAACCTATTGGAGAAAGAGGATATATTCATTTTAAATCACGTGTTCCAATGATGCATTAAATGGCAAGTCCGAAATCATTTTTGCATCGCAATGATAAATTATGTAAATATAAGAGTGATAAAATTATAAATATTGAACTCTTTGCAAATGAACTTTTAAAGGTTGGTTATGATAAAACCAAATCTTGTGTACAGTGAATTCATTTAATAATAAGAAGAGAGTTTACAGTGTTACTTTAGATAATAAAAAAATGAATATATATGCAGTTTATAAATAACATGCAATCTAAATTAATTAAGAATATATTTAAAAAAAAGTATAATATTTCATTTTGTCTTCCTCCAAATGTTAATCGATTAATTAATAATTCTAAGAGTATAATTCCTAAATTGCAAAGATTTAATATAATTTATCAGATTTCATGTGGATGTCAGAAATTATATATCAGTGAATCGAGGTGTCCTGTGGAAAAAAGATTGAATGAGCATCAATTATTATATAATCGAATCAAAAATAATGTAAATCGTCAATTTAATACAGCTTCAGTAGTCTTTGACCATGAAAAAACTTGTAATTATAGGTTTACATTTAATAGTAGTGAAATAAAAATATTAATGGAAGAAAGAAATCATAAAAAGAGGAAAATTAAAGAGGCAATTTTGATTGATAAATGTAAGAATGATGTTATTAATAGGCAAGGTGCAAATACGCCGTAGAGCGCTTATGGAAATATATGTAATATTAAGTTTAAAAAATTTGAAATTCAGTTACAGCTGACGAGGATAACCATGTAATTGAAAGCGCTACAAAAGAATTTAAAATATAATATTGTATTTACCGTTAATTTTCTTTTTATATATATAATATTTTATAAAGAGTATTGTATTTTACATTTAATATATATATATATATATATATATATATATATATATATATATATATATATATATATATATATATATATATATATGCTGCAGAAAGGAGTTTGCTATTAACTGAAAGGAAACCTATGTCCACTTCATATGTTCTTGTTGTTGCAGCAGATATTACTATGTGATTATTCATATAGTACATGAACATAAATGGACTGCTCACCAACATGCATTAGCCATTGCGGTGAGTTTATTGGCTTTTTACCTCTGAGTTTAGGATCAAAAAACACCATGGTCTTCTCAGTTGCCTGATAAGGCAGAATGAATGTGTGTGTACATGAAAAATATTTTTCCAATATTTACAATTATGACAGACAGAAATAAATCATGACCCTTATTTCCAGGAGTCTGTAGAGTCACCGACCAAGGCAGTGTTTGGTGGATAAATGTAGAGTGTGCTAAGAATTTCCTGATTGTGGACCCAGGATGCCATTGGATAACAACTATTTACTTAGGGACTTACAAGTGCAGATCACATTCAAGTGAAGGAGGATTGCAAGAATTAGAAGAAGAACTGTCTTATATTCAATGAGACATTATTGGACATTGTGAGGTTAGAAAAAAAAGTGAAGAGACAATTGATTTGAAAAGTGGGCATATACTCTATTATAAAGATATAAATATTGTAAATACAGGTGGAGTAAGATTTATTATATGTAAAATATGGAAGAACAATATTGTGGGGATTGATGGTGTATTGGGCAGAGTGGCAAGATTAGTTTCACAACATAATAGAAGATACCAAATGCAGATAATTCAGGTTTATGTCCCAACAAATAGTAGATTTTTATATGGATGTACAAAAGGCTTTGGACTACAATAAACAACATTTTAAAATTGTTATGGGAGACTTTAATGCTAGAATTGGTAAACAAATGAAAGATGAAAATGATGTAGGTAATTTTTGTTATGGTAATAGAAATGGGAAAGGACCTAGACTTGTGGAGATTGCAGAAAATGTAAAACGTTATATTATGAATTCTTTTTTTTTTTTTTTTAGAAAAATGTTAAAAGGAAATGTTCATGGAAGCACCCAAATAAAGATACAGTAGAATTGGATTATATTTTGACTAACATAAATACATATTTCAAGATTATAATGTTCTTAATAAATTTAGGTGACCGAGGTGTAAGTTGTTAAGAACGAGAGCAAATTTAAGAAAAAGTTACAGTTGTTCTAACTTCAGAAACATCTAAGAATTAAAGGACTACAAAGTTTAGTTAGAGATTTGAATGATTGATTTGAAGAAAACAGAAAAACGATACCTTTTAAAAGTAACAAGTAGTGAAAGAATTGACCAATAAATTCACGAGCGGGATTTAAAAAAAGATATGAAGATTACAAAAATGATGCATAAAGGTTGAAATCTCGAATTTTGTAAAGGTGTGGAAAGTTGAATGTTAAGAGAGATAACTGTGAACAGCAAGGAAACTGTAGAAGAGATAAAGTCCAATGTAAAACAATTTTGGTTTGGTAGGAATTTATATCTGCAAAAAAAGATGGATTATTCTAAAGGGATGACATTTTGGGGAAGACTTTATCAAGAATTAGTATAAAGAACAGTCCCATACTATTACATCTTCCAATTGCCCAGAATTTAAATGAAGAAAGAGACATCAAAAGTAGAAGAGGAAAGGCTCCGCTAGTGATGGAATATAATTGATATATAAAAAGCGTGAAAAGAATTTGAAAAGTTATATACCAATGTCAAATGATAAAGATACCGTGATTGGAAGAAGCAGAATATTAATATTTGAAAAGGTGATAAAGAACTAAGGAATTACAGACCATAGCCTTTAAGGTTTTAAAATTTACCAAGTAATTACACCGTCTGGAGAATGGATTTCCACCAACCAAGAGACCAAGGTTTAAAAGTGGTTTAGTACAGTAGATCATATCCAGTATTGAGAGAAGTTAAGAAAGACAAATAAATATGAGTTGCCATTTGTTTTGGTTTGTAGAGTATGAAAAGGCTTTGATTCTATAAACATTTCTTCAGTGATTAAAGCTGGACCACAAGGTATAGATCCAGGATATTGTCATATTTTAAAGAATATTTACAAAAATGCAACAGCAACAATAGATTACAAATGATACGGGAAAGTCAACAGAGAAGGGTGTAAGACAAGCACCCTATCTCCAAAACTTGTACAGCAGGCGAGAAGTTTGGTTAAAGGGGAACCAAGGAAGTGAAAGTAATGGTTGTTTAAGTCTTTAGTTCCAGTGAAGAGTGTTTGCAAAAGTAGGCGAAAGTTCGGGTTATCAGATGAAAGGAAAGCGGACTAAAGATAAATTAAAAGTCTAAAGTAATGTTTAATGGTTTTCTCAAATATGGAAATAAAGTGATATGAGACAGAAGTAAAGTTACAAACCTGGTCAAATTGTTAATGCAGTGGAAATAATGGATGAAAAACATAATAAACTTGGTTGAAGCTTTGGTGAAAAACTGATATAAAAGAAATGCCTGGGTTTAAAGGAAGGTTTTTAAAAAGTGTTTTACCAGTTGTTACTATGGCTGAGACGGAACTTAATAAAGGCAACAGAACCCAGACCACCAAGAGGAGAGTTATGGAGTAACAGAGGAACGAAGGGTAAGAGAACAAAAGTGTTACTAACCTCATTGAAAAATTAAAAGACGAAGGGAGTTGGGCTCGACATATTTCTAGAAGAGATGATAATAGATGGACAATTGAAACTTAAACGGATTTTAAGAGATTAAAATACCCAAAAGGACCACTGAGATGGATGGATAAAATAAGAAGGTGTGCAGGGGTGGTGGAGAGGGGCTAAAAACGAGAGATGTAATCTTGGAGAGATCTTCATGCTGCAGTGGATTGATAATGGTTTAATGGTTATTGATGATGATATGTAATTAATCATATAAAATAAAAATGGATGTTAAAAGAAATATTTGAAAATCTGAGCTTGTTTTCTTTTAGGTTTTTCGCCAAAAAATCTATTGTAGAATAGTCTTACTTTATGTATTATTAATTACCTTGTATATATTATATCCCTCTAAGGAAAATATGTTGCTTTGCTAACAGGGTTTACGATACTATACAGAATCAAGTTATATACAATGACTATTGAGATAATTAATATTAGGAAATAGCTTACTACTAACAACAGTGTCTAATAAAATTAATATTTTCTAATAATTAACATAAGAAATGTATTAAATTACCCTACCGTTTTCAGTATAATACCCAATTCAGATAAATATTTGGGTTCCAACTAGAATACTCGTCTTCTTTTCTAATGAATTTAATTTATGACACTCATTATTATAAATAAAATACGGTTAGATTAACATAACTAATACAGTTATTAAACTCTTCATATGAGATGACTTTACATAACAAAACCACCATATAATATTGTGATGCCTTTAAACACACATATAATGATACTAACATACTATTGCAAATTTATTATAGAAATAATAATAAATTAATCACTATTGCTTTAGTGAAAATACTAATTGAAAATGTAACATCAATCTTTTAATACAAATTTTAAAATTCTTTTAAAAATAATATCAGGTTCATTTCTAAGACGTTATAATAATAAAAATAAATTAGTTAATTAAGACCCTGCAGTTAAATATAATGAGAGATTTTTACATAATATCTAACTATCATTACAAAATAATAATAAACAACTAGAATACCTTAATGACTCTTAAAATTAAATCTATTTAAAAGTAAATGTTTAGTAATAAAACATGGTAGTATTGGGTTATGTGTTTTCTGGCCACCAGGTGATGCTGAAAAAACAAGAAGCCCAAGTGATAAATTCACAAAAGCGAAACAGATGGACAAAAAACACAAAAGGCTGAAATCATTGAGGTAAAAATAAATAAAAATAAAAAAACACAAATCATGAGGACAAAAAAAGCATTTCATTGATGGAAAAAAAACCGAAATCACACACAAAAAAAAAACCGATGGACAAAAAAAAAAAAAATCCAAGGATCGACAAAAAAATTGCAAACAAAACACTATAAAATTCACATTACAAAAGAAATGGTAAAAGTAAAAAGGTACCCCCAAAGATGAAAAAAAGAAGGCAATACAAAAAATGAATGGATTTGGAAAAGATGAAAAAAGAAAAAAGATAATAAAGCCTATAAAATTAAAAAAAAAAAAAAATCTCAAAAAATTAATAAAGAATTAATACATAATAAAGTATATTTGTTAAAAAATTCCTCTGACAATCTTTTCAAAATGTATAAATTTTATAAATATTTAAAAAGTAAAATTGTGTTATCTAACTAACAGATAAAATAATAATTCACAAAACCTTAAATACAGACTAATACATAGTAATTACTTAAATATAGATCTACCCTCCCCCTCCTGCATGAAGCATTAAAACAAAAAATGGTGGTAATACAGTAGATATTTAAAAAAAAAAATCTCCAACTTTCAACACTATAATGACTTAAAAGTATAGTAATTAACAGATTAATACTAATTAAGTAATTAAATATAGATAATAAAAGTAACTATAATATACAAAAACAGAAATTGCTGTGCAACTATTAGAAAAACCCTCCCCTCCCTCTCTCAGAGCATTAAAATTAAAAATGGTGATGACTGGAACTTTTTCAAAAATATTCTAAATTTAATCAATATTTAAAAAAAAAAATATGAAACGCGTGCAATCTAACAACAGTTAATAAGAAACTGTTTATATCAGCCCATTCCCCTACCTGTCAAATAGTAGATTTTCCCAGTTCAACCTTCCAAGTCGCTATATTAACTCAATGCCTATGGAAGTGTATATAAAGGTATTTACCGTATTTGTGCCTATTTTATGTTAGCTATATGGGAATAATTATATACATATGTTTAAAAAAATATTAAAATAAATTTGTAATATAGAATTAAAATAAGTTGTGTGGGCATTGTTATATGTGTAGAACCATTTACATATATAGATGAAGGAGGCTGTAATGCAATAGATTTAAATTATCTTGACTCTTCATTTACTTGCCTTGGCATATAAATTTCAATTTCTGGAGGGTTCTCTCATATATATATATATATAGTAAAATGTTAAAATCTGATTAAAAATAAGTTGAAATCTTAAAAAACTTGGTAGCAATTAAAAATAAGTAACTAATTAAAAGCTTAAACGCTTTGTAAACATATTACTTCTTTTTAATTGTATCAAGTCTTTCTAAGAATTTCTTTGTTTAATTCCATTTTAACATTTACTATATATATATATATATATATATATATATATATATATATATATATATGTGGTGTGTGTGTGTGGAGAGAGGGACATCATGTAAATTATATGCCAAGGCAGTAAATAATTTTAACTAAGATAATTTAAACTATTGTATTACCCTTCCCATATGTAGGGGTTCCACATATAACAATGTCCACAAAACTTATTTTAAATCTACATTTTAAATTTATTTTAATATTGTGCTTTAAACATATGCATATAATTATTACCATATACACTAATATAAAAGCACACATACAGATAAATATCCTTTATATAAACTATAATCCAGTTGAGTTAATAAAAGAAGACTTGAGAGGGTTTTAACTGAGAGAAAGATACTACTATGTGACAAGTAGATGAAATAGATGTTTATAAAAAGCATTTCATTATATCTGTTGTTAGATAATAAGATTTTTCAAATAGTTTTTATTTTTTAAATATTGTGAATATAATTTTTAAAAACAGTAAATTTCATTTTAATATTAAGGGGAAGGTGGAGGTATATCTCTTAGTACCCCATTTCTGTTTTTGTATTTTATAGCTACTTTTATTATCTATATTTAATTACTTAATTAGTATTAATATGTTAATTAATATACTCTTAAGTCATTATAGTGTTAAAAGTCAGAGGAATATTTTTTTAAATAATGCACTGTATTACCACCATTTTTCATTTCAATGCTCCAGGTGAGAGGGGGAAGGGTAGATCTATACTTAATTACTTACTATGTAGCAGTCTGTATTTAATGTTTTGTGAATTATTATTATATCTGTTAGTTAGATAACTCAGTTGCTTTTTAAATATTGATGAAATGTAGTATATTTTTGAAAAGTATTCAGTCAGAAGAATAAAGAATATTTTTTATAAAAAAAATGTACTGTATTACCACCATTAATTTGACTTCATTTTTTTTTTCAGCTTTTTTATGTTTTTGCTTAATTTCATAGGCTTTTTATTAGTTTTTCTTTTATTTCATAGGGTTTTCAAAATAGCACTCATGATTTTTTTGTAATTTGCATTTACTTATTTTTGATCGAATTCTTCATGGGGGTGGGGGTACCAATGTGTTTTACATATTAGACCAATATCTGTTTTTGTAATTTGAATTTCATAGCATTTTTATTTCAGCGATTTTTTTTTGTCCATCAATCACTTCAGTGACTTTTTTTGTTTTTTTTTGTCCATCGATGATTTCAGCATTTTATTTTGCATAATGATTTCAGCTATTTTTCTATATTTTTTTTTATAGATATAGCCTCTTTTTGTTTTATTTTGTCATGATGATTTCAGTGATTTTTTATTTTTATTTTTTCCATTGATGATTTCAACCTTTTTTTTGTTCATTCATGATTTGACATTTTTGTAGAAATTTATTATGAAGGCTCTTGGTGGTTCTGCACCATATCCTGATAGCCACAGTACATTAACAACACACCTAAAAGATAAATAAAATCATAAGACTTAAAGAAAACATCATACAATCTTTATTTATAAAACAGGCAAAACTCACTATACTTATTGCCACACACAGCAAGCTAGAGTAATCAATGGATGTCAGAAGGCTTGTGCATAAAATCCCATCTAGTGCCAACTCATCCAATATCCCCAGACTAGTTTCTGGCTTGTGGTCCTTGTCAGTGAGGAGCCTTGAATCTGAGAGCACCGTACCTAGATCTTAGGATCTAATGCAACCCTCCAGCAGCCACCTTTTATCTCCACTTAACTACAAAACTATGAGTCTTAAACTGAAAACACCTTAATATTTTTAATCCAAGCCCATTACCTTATATAGTCATATGGGTATGAACTTAGTTCAGTACACAAGCCTTCTGGCATCCATTGATTTCTCTAGCTTGCTGTCTGTGGCAATATGTATAGTGAGTTTTGCCTGTTTTAACAACAGTTATACACAAGTATAGGAAGTGGTGGTCATGTGATGTTTATTGGCTTTATACCAATCCTGCCTAAGAGGATAGTGATGGCTATGGTTATTAAAGAACCAAAGACACCAAAATGTATGGGTACTGAACTGAGTTCAGACCCATATGACTATATAAGTTAATGGGCTTGGATTGAAAACCTTAAGGTGTTTTCACTTTAAGACTCATAGTTTTGTAGTTAAGTGGAGATAAAAGGTGGCTGCTGGAGGGTTGCATTAGATCCTAAGATCTAGGTGCAGTGCTCTCAGATCCAAGGCTCCTCACTGATGAAGGCCACAAGCCAGAAAGTAGTCTGGGGATATTGGAGAAGTATGCAAGTGGTGGTCATGTAATCTTTATTTATTCATGTGGTATTTGCAAAATATAATGTTTTTGATATAATGACAATATTAAATTGGTGTGAAATCATTCTGAAATAATCACCAATGATTATATCTTGTATACTAATACTACTACTGATGATGATGATGATGATAATTATTATTATTATTATTATTATTATTATTATTATTATTATTATTATTATTATTATATATTTTATTACTGAATTTATATAATAATAATATTCTAATAAATCTTTACAAAGCATATACAAATAAGCAATATTTAATACCATTAATCTCTATGAATCATGCATGTAGAATGAAGAATCAATGAAAAACACTCAGACAAATTAAACTCCCAACAATGAAAGAATTTTAAAAAAACATTAACAATTTTATTATAGTTGAATAACATTATAGGTATTATACAATAAGATTATAAAAATTGGAAAAAAATAGTTACAAATGGTAATATAAAAATTAACATTATATAAAATGAAAATATTTATACATTAAATATTACATGTAAATAAGAAATAACATAGCCTTATTCCGACTACCTAAAAATAAAATAAAATCTTACAATAATAATGATAATATATTATTTTTATTTAATAAAACAATAACATTCTATTGTTTTGTGTTGGGAAAATATTAACAATAAATATCCCCATTTCTAAACTTAAGTACATTTATAGTATCTTAAAAATATATTATTTTATTATGTAATTCTTGATTATACATTTTGATTTAAAATACACATTTCTAAACTCAACACAAATTAAAATATTTCAAAATTATTAAAATACTTTCTTTGCAGTTCAGCAAAGCATTATCTTAATATTTTACCATGTACCTCTTTTGATAAATTAAGTACTTATGAAAAAATACTTAAAATATAATTTCATGTTTTTTCTCTATTTTAAATAGGTTTACTTTCCTTATTGAAAATTTAAAATAACTATTAATAAATTATATTGCTTGATAATTACTTTTCATTTATTTTTTACATTTTACTTTCATCATAGCATTCAAAGCATTCTTTCATTACTCTCTTTCATTTTAATCCAAATATGCATTTATTTGAGTTTAAGGATCTCTAATACTTATAATATATGTGGGAATATTAATCATTCTTCTTCTATTTTTATAATATGGCAAACATTAAATATTTCAATATCATTTATGATAAATATGTACATATATATATATTGTACCGGGTCGAACTGCTGAAACCACCTGCTTATACGTATATATAAGTTTTGGCCGGTTTCAATCTCCTTCATAGTACATTTATAATCTTATAAAGGTTACGTGAACGAACCAGCATGTTTGAGCAAAATGGGAGATCTTATTGATAGCTTTAACTATCAACAATGGCTCATCTCAGCTGCTAGATTCAAACCCCTACTATCCAAACACTTTATTTGTTTCAGAGTAAACTCCAGACACCAGCTACCTATTCAAAAGAATAAACAATGTCTTTGGTCAGTAGGCTCATAATCCAGTGCTCGAAACCATCCCATAAACTAATCCAGTCTAATTTTAATCAGTAATAAATTATACAAAATAGGTGGTGGAAACAATTAATAAAAGGTTGGTAAAAAGAATTGAATGACAAATAAAGTTTAAGTTTTAAAGACAATTTATTAACTAACATTAAATCATTTTAAACATTCTATAAATTTAATATAATACACACACATTTTAAATTAACATTTCTAAACTACTTTAAACATTCTTGTAGATTTTAATAGTAGAACACTGGTATTTATATAATTTAACAAATAACACTGATATAATGATCACACACATATTAACTCATAATTATAAAGCATTAATAGCATTTGAAACTTAACACACATATCAATAGTTCATTTTATGTATGATAGAGTTCATATAATTTGAATCTTGAATATTTATGAATTACAGCAGTGGCTACTACATATAAATGATAATCAATAAATTTTTACCTAGGATTTTTGGAACGGGGATATTGCTTGTTGTTGACTGCTTCTGCTGCTTCTGATGTATTATATCTAATCAGTTAGATTTGGATGTTTCTTGAAGAGATTTTATGTGAAACCATTTGCTTTATTCTTGAAGACAGTTGAATGTTTGATGGAGGATTTCTGAGTTGTTATGCAGACATTATTTCTCAAGCAGGTTTTGATGATCCTGTTGGACTAAAAAGGCTGGAGCATGAGCGTATATCTCCAAAAGCTGCTCAACACTGCATGTTTGTTTCTGGATTCATAATAGAAATGCCCTGTTATCTCAAACTGGAACAAGACTGTCACTTGAAACAAACTCTTCACTGATGGTCTGATAAAATATTCCGTATTTATACCGACAAAGTGTTTTCCTTTTCATATCCTCCTGCAAATATCTGTTGTTGAAATTCTTTAGCAATTAATCCTAAGACAACGTGTTTTTTGATTGATTGTTTAATTAGTAGTAGCTATTTCAAAATGTGTTATTTTCATAACTTTAATTAGTAGCGCACCGCTGTGTCTTTTTATTTTTAAATACATTTTTCATTTATTTATAATATTTAATACTGATACATTTTTTTTTTACATTCGCACGCACATATATAATTTTACTCTACACATCAAAACTAGTTTTAAGATTATTTTTCTTCTTTAATTTAAATGAAGAGATTTATATATATTTTTAAAGCTTTTAAATTGTATTTCACTAATAATAATAAACTATTTACTTCCTTTTTATAAAACCTTCAGTTTAACTTTAAAAAAACTCCCTTCCCACTTTAAACTCTTTTGCGAAAGATTTTTTTGTTTTAATGATTTTTTTACGACAAAATTATTTTATATACATGTGCCAATTTGGCCTTGTCACATTATATATATATATATATATTCTTGCCTTCACATAAACTACCAGCTTCTAACAGTTTAGCTACTACTTTATCATCTTTTAAAAACTATCATTTATGATGTGATTCCAGTGGTGATTTTTAGTAATTATAGTGTGGGATATGGAATAATAACAATAATAACTCAAATGAATAAGAAAATATTATCATGGATACAATGCTAAAAATAAATGGTCCATATTTATTAGGCACCTAAAATTCATATCATGGCTTTATTTCAGCTCTTATTGACAATGAGAAAATTCAACTATCCATGGAAAAATAGTATACAGTCTTTGTTACCTGTATATTTAATAAATTCAAACTGTGATAAAATAGCTTACATATAACATCCTTTCATAATATTCCTAAGCACCTAGGATTTTATATAACAATTACTCTTTTGTCCACCATCCTATATATTCGACATACTGAATAACTTTATTAACATCATAAAAATATACAAGACACATTACAAAAATAATTTCCAAACCACTTTACTAAAAACACCAAAGATCTAAATTTTTTCAAGATTATTTTAAAACTTTTTTTTCAAGCACAAATGATATTGATAAGATATACATTGATAGTATACATTTATTCATTTCTTGTTGCGTTATATAATTTAGAAGTCAATATTTTCCTATTTCTATGTATCTTAACAGAGATCATTAATAATGATACTACAGTAATAGCTCAACTATCTTATAAAATGTATGCATATTCAAGCATGTATGATAAACAAATATTTTAAAATATCCTTAAATATTTTAAGGCATTCACTTGCATTCAATTTTACAAAACTACATACAATAATAATTATATAAATGACCCAGTCAACCTTTCAATATTCAAATACCATGATGCATAATAATAATAAAGTAATAAGTTTAAAATATATTTTTAAATATGATCAAACAATGCACTATAAATAATAAGATTACTTTCAATCCCAACAATTATTGGAACTACGAATTATGATCCACTTCTTCTTAATCAACCATCCAAACAAATAATAATTTTTAATTACCTGTCAGGAAATTAATTTCTGAAAAACCCATTGTTCCTTTATTTAATGGAAAAAAAAACTAATCTATCTTAAAATTGAATATTTAAAATATACCCCATAATAAACATGTTAGTTTAAAACACTATTTTAAAATACTAACTTGCATTAAAATAAAATAATGTGAAAAATGTAAAAGTTATATAAGCCACTTTTTTCTTCCAAGTTCAATGCTTTTCAACATTCTATTCTTCTTACATAGTTATGAATAGCCAATCCTGAACAAAAGTTATTGTCCTCTCCCAGTGCCATTCAATAAAATGTATAACTAATTAAGTAAAATCCTGCAGAATCAGAAAAATATATTGGCCATCCTGGGAAGATAAATATTTATCTCAGTTCTTTTTTTGAATATCTATCTGGTCATGCATCAAATTTTCATGTAAAAATATTTTCTATGTACATATTTCATATTAATTACAATGATTATATATGTAAAAAATATGATAATATAACTCACATATAATATTTACAATCCCACATTTCATTGGTAAAACATTGGTAGAATATTATATAATATAATATTTACCCATTTATGGCATTCTTTCACAAGATATCCATATTTCATTAACTAAAAATAGACATTTATTTTTATTAAAATATTTAAGACATTTATTTCTAAAAAGGAATATATTTCAACTATTATTAAAACAGGCAAAACTCCATACACTAGTGACACTCAGTGCAAGTCAATGTAATCAATGGATGTGATAAGGCTTGTGCATAAAATACCTATCTATTGCCTACTCATTCAATATCCCCAGACTAATTTGTAGCTTGTGGCTTGTGTCAGTGAGGAGCTTTGAATCTGCGAGAACTGGACCTAGATCTTAGGATCTAATGCACCACTGTACGGAGAGTTTTACCTGTTTAATAACAATTATGAATAAGCAAAAGAAATGATGATCATGTGATGTTTAATGGTTTAATATTACAACTAGTTATTTTTAGGTAAATTGATATCTTAAATGATACAATATAAACCTTTAAAACAGATTCATTACAGTTACTTTATTTTAAATAAAAAATCACTTCAAAACATACTTTGTTTATTGTTTTTATTATAAATAAATGTTTTTCAAAATGCATAAAACAGACATTTCTTTCAAGTTTTTGTTTCAAATGTATTCTCAGATGTAAATTTCATTTAAATTAAGTGTTAAAGATAAATTAAATATAAGATGATCCATTCATATCCATGTAACAAAGCAGTTATTCTTGCCCACCATAAAATATCTCTAATTTACCTTTTAACTTAAATGCAAAATAAAAATTTTCCTTTACCTTTTCTCAAATTTTATAACATTATGAGAATGATATTTCATAAATATTTTTTCTTATTAGTTAACTTAAATTTCCTTGAAAGATTAGATTTATTATAACAAAACAAAGTTATTAAAATAAATGTTCTTTTACTCTGATTATATTAGTTATATAAAATTCAAAGTTATTACATAACACAAAGTCTCCTCCAGTCCTAGGGTTAAATTCTCATTGGCATTTGATGCACATTCTCCCAACTCCTAAATAACCATTGTCATCTTTTGCAAAAATCATTGTAGTTTTAAATTAAGCTTCAATTAAAATTTTTTGATAGGAAACTACTGGTGATTATTCCATCATTATTTTAAAATAATTATAAAAATGACTTCTATCACAATTAGACAAAAAATATTAATTACAAATTTCACTCTAAACTATACTAATAAATTCAAACTGTATCGCACTGTCTAGACTTAATTAAATCTCACTCTTTATACTGATTTAATCTAGTGATTTCATTGATTAATTCTGCTTTTAAAACACTTGATTATTTACATAAACTAAATTAATTTCATCTTTAAAATTAAGTTTTAAAACTATGAGCCATCACCTTTAAAAAGATTATATTAAATTATTTAGCACTTATAAATATTAAATACTTTTTATTAAAACATCAAATATCCTTATTAAAACAATTTAAACATTTTAATGACCGTAACTTATAAATTTTAAAACAAAATATATTTAAACAACATAATAATTGTTGCTTTTTAAAACATTATCTTTAAACTTATATTTGCAACATTTACAATGTATCTAATTTTATTAACAAGCTAGAAATCAAAGTTTTCTTTTCCTAACCCTTGAAAGCTCGCACACCAACACAACCACCTTTAATCATTTGATAATTTCAGAACATTCCAGACTAATATTAAATTATTTATTATTTGAATATTTTAAACAAAATAATAATTTTAAACACATTATTTAAAATATTTATTACTAGAATTAAACTATTATATTGCTATAGTATTTATTTAATATAAATAATAAAAATTAATCTTATCTTTTAAACAATATATTATCCTATTTTATTACTTAACTTTATAAAATAACTTTAAACTATTTAATACATCATTAAAGGCTTCTATTTATCGAATTTGAACTCAGACTACCTACATTAAAAAATAACTTTTTTTTTTTTTAAAAAAAGGATATTTTAAATCCTACCTAAACTACCTGCATCAATTACTAGATCATGTGGTGCAGATTACTTTATCAGATTAAATTAGTGTGTGGTTGTAATTATGCCATCATTGAAATTTTAGTTAGTTTATTACATTAATAAAATCCCAATTATATATATATATATGTGTGTGTGTGTGTATGTGTGTGTGTGTGATATGTTTTGCAGATTCATGCTTGTATGAGTTTGATTATGAATATACAACATTTCGGCTTCATCACACAGACCATCAACTGGTTGATGAATAGTATATTATAAACATGTATTATAACAATGCTAAAGTTCTACCAATAGAAATATAATTATAAAAAATTGAAAAAAATAAAACTCAATATATATATATATATATGTTTATATTTAAACTAATGTTATATTTTTGTTACTTCATTATAAAAATAATATATATATATATTTTCTTCAATTATATATAGTTTTTTTTTTATTTTTGGAACTTTTAACATTGTTATAAAGCAGTATTTATAATATCTGTGCAACCATGTTTATAATATCCTATTCATCATGAAGTTGATCCACTCAAAACATTTGTATATTTATAGTCAAAAACATATACGGATGAATGACAAAATATATCATTTATATATGTAATCCATGGTAATTCTTGTATTATATATATATATATATATTTAGAGCATGGCTACGTGATTCGGAAAATCCTGTGGTCAGATATTTGACTTATCAATTAGAAGGACTTACAGGTTTGAATGTGCAATCCTTTTCAGAATTATTACAGGTAGCGATATTTATGCTTATTTATAAGCATTATCATTTTCTCTGTGGTTACATTCAGTTTGAAGTGAAATGTGTTGCTTTATAATTTAAGATACAATCAATAACTAAAAGCATAAAACAGATTGATATTTTGCATTGCTTAAGTTAGAATAACATTTTAAATTACTAGTTTAAATTCAAATAATATTATTTTTTATCTTTTTTTTTTAGATGTTATGTATTTTGTCTTTACTTTTTTCTATTTTTTATCACAAAATTTAATTTGATTATTTGTGAATATAATTCCATTAGTACTATAATATATTTTGGAGAATCATTTATTTATTTGTTTAATTCTAAGAATTCCCTTAAACAAAATATTAATATATATCTATATACACACATAAGTTTTTTCTGTAATATATATATATATATATATATATATATATATATATATATATATATATTAAAAAAGAAACATATTCGTTGTTTTTGTTCTTTTAATATATATAAATATTATGATTCGATGTCATATTTTTAAAGCAATATACGTAATTATATAACTGAATATTTGTAAATACAGTAACTAAATAAGTAAAACGTTGTAAAAAATATTGCAAATTGAAAAAAATAACAATAAAAGAAAAATAAAGGAAGCTATGCTAATATACAAATATAAACATGACTTAATTAAAAAGCAAATAGCAAACGTAAAGATCACAGAATTGTGGGAAAGTTAGCATTTCAAAGCTTTAGTTGACACAGATTACTGGGATAATCGAAAGCGCTCCTAAGTGGATAAATTTTTTTAATTAATTAGTTACTCTATTTACAAATATTCAGTTATATATATATATATATATATATATATATATATATATATATATCATCAACCATTATCAATCCACTGCAGGATGGTCTCTCCAAGTTCAATCCACCTTCTATGATCTTTAGTTTTTTTTGTCCACATCACCCCTGCACACTTTCTTATTCATCCATTCATTTCACATGTGATCTTTTCTGGGTCTTTTACAATCTCTTGGAATCCAGTGTAAGATTTCAATTGCCCATCTATTATCATTTCTTCTAGCAATATGTCTAGCCCAACTCCACTTCAATATTTTATTTTTTTCAATGAGATCAGTAACACCTGTTTGTTCTCTTACTCATACATTGTGATTTCAATCTCTTCTTGTTACTCCCAACATGAATCTCTTCATACTTCTTTGAGTGGTCTGAAGTCTCTGTATTGCTCTTCTATTGTGTCCAAGTCTCAGATCCATAAGTAATATATATATATATATATATATATATATAATATATATATATATATATATATATATATATATATTGTGAGTTGTTTTTGATAGTTGGTACATCTTAAAGTTAGAATTATTTTAGAATACATAATATTATTATGAAAACCATTTATTCCTTTGTATGTATTTTGAATTAAATTGAAAGTACCTCTTCTATTACTACTATTAATGCAATGTCTTATTATTAATAATATATTATTACTACTACTACTACTACTACTACTCCTACTCCTCCTACTACTACTACTACTACTACTACTATTACTGCTACTATCAAGTTATTGATTAAATCATGGTTTTACATAAAATAGAGTGCTCCTATTGTATAAACAAATCTTTTACACAGTTCTACAGATGAAGCAAATTTGTACATTTTTTACATCAATTTACATGATTAATATTTTACAAACTAAAATTTTTCTATTCACGGTGGCATGGGTAAAGAGACCAGACTCATGTAGTCACAAAGTTATCATCAGGTGCAAGAGTCTGACCTTTTATCCACTACTACCAACACTACTATCACTGTGACCACCACTATGACCATCACTAGTTTTACAACTACTATCATCACTACTGCTTTTAAAACATACTTTATCGTCAATAAAATACAATAAATTTTACATGAGTAAAATATTACATTACTTTACATTATGTGCTATTAAAATATTGTATATTCACCTCAGATAAAGTTTATATTACTTTACACTATAGAGAATTAAAAATAAAAATTTTAACATTTTCTAAAAGTATGCAATTATATTATGATACTATGTATATAGAAGCTACATAATGAGAAACAAGATTGAATGGCATTACCATGCAAATAGTGGTGACAAAATCACTAAGACATATAGATATTAAGGCAGCTTTACAAACGTATGCACATTTAAAATATATGCACACAGTGATGTATGCATACATATATAAATGAAAAGGATAAATCACAGCATTATAAACAGAGAGACTAGACTCCAGTTGACTGTGTAAATGTCTGAAGGAGCTATGACCTTGCTCTAGTTCTGATTTTCTCTAAATTTATTATAAAAATGGGAGTTATACTTTTCAGATGTACATTGAAACATAAATAATATCTTGAAAACCAGAGAATAAAAAATGAAAAGTGGTAATTATGATGTTGGGAAAAAAGTTTCCATGTACATTCTCAATTAACATGGTGAGGGATGAATGGTGGGATTTGGTTATGATTAAAATAAATTTCTATATGTGCTTAATGCCAGATATTGGAGTAGGAAGTGGTCTAGTTTCTTCATTTTTCTGGCATAAGGAACAATGAGTGTCCAAATTAACAAATGACATTTTATTGCAAAAAAATTTTTAAAAGCTTGCCACATAGCTGACTTCAGATTTAAAAAGATCATGGATAAGAAGAAAATAGCTTATAATTGTATTGATTATTTTATCAATAAAGTTACATTTGATTGGTGACGATGTATTAGAATGGAATTTATATAAAATTATGAGCATTGATGTGGGAAATGATCATTCTATTGATTTTATTAATTGCTCTCTGGAGATAAAAAAATGAGATACAGTAAAGTGAGAGGCCATTACATTTTGCATGGATCTTTATTGTTTTGAAACTCATTGATAGTGTTCTTTTTCACTAAATGTTTTGTAAATAAGAAAGGATTTTTTTTAATAAAGGAATTTGTGTTGTTTATTATTGGACTGCAATAGGTGTTTTTTTTTTGGAAATATTAAGATATTGATAACTGTTGCTTTATCATGAATTGAAAAATAATTTTTTGATAAAGAGTTGACGGTGCTTTCTATTGAGGTAAAAATATTGTTTTGAATTGTGGCCCTCATGTTATTTATTGCAAAATGGATGAGAAAGCCAAGAAAATTATAGAGATGCACTGGTAGGGAAGTCAATTTAGTTTTCTGTCAAGATGCTCCAACATGATGATTTGGCTTTGTTAAACTCTAAAGAGGTTTATTTGATGAAGTCTTCTGGTATTTTTATAAGATGGAGAATATGACTTTTTGAGAGTAGCAGTAATGATGATGATGTCCATGTAGCATATACAGTTAATGTCTTTATTCATGGGGTTTATGTAAAACCTTGAAGTCTTATTTTAATGTCCATTAACAGAGGGTTAATATACATTATAAAAGAGTGCTCTAGCTAGTGAGTCTTGAGGTATTTAGTGGTAAGAGTTAAATCTAGTGGATATTTTACCATTTAGAGTAAAACTATATCTGTTGGTTAGTACATTTAAAATGATGTATAATAGGGAAGTTGGGATATTAACCATTATTAAGCATTGTAATAAATTTCTCTATTGGGACTGAGTCATCAGTGGCAGCAATATCTACATGGATTGTAATATATCTAGTCTTTTTGAAGAACCATATCTGATTTACAATAATCTTGAAAATCATAACTACTTCAGAAGATGATGTTTCTTTCCTGGTAAATAGGAAGGGGGGTATTGAAGAATTTTGTTTTCAATTTCATCCTTTATGAGTGTTTATATTGTTTACTAAAGATTGTTGTCATGGAGATGGGCAGTACATTGTTTATTGGAGAAGGGATGGTTTTTTAAGGAAGGGCACCATGGATGTGGGGTATAATTGGTCAGTAATATGAATTTGTGTGGAAGCCTAGGTTAGAAGATTATATATTATGGAAATAGTTTAAATATGTCAGTATAAATTTGGGAATTTGTGTGGTGCAGGATGAGTATATTCAGGTGTTGAGCTTAATTTTAGAGCTATTTCATGTTTTAGGATTTAGGATTTGCTATTATTGTGATGAAATAGAGGAGGAATGATGAAAGTATTTTTACTGAATTGTAATTTTGTTTTGAAATGGAAGAATATATGAAAGAGTATGTTCTCTTCAGATATTATATGAGTATCCTTTAATAGCTGAAACACACAGGCTTATATATACCTGTGTCTATATATGTAAAATATAGGATATATGAGCACATCCCATCCCTTCTATGTGTATTAAATGGATTATGTCCTGTACATGAGGATTCAGATTGACCTTAGGTCAACATGGGTGTGACAAGAATCTCAGTCTCAGGGTGGCCTTTGAGCATTCCATCATTAGATTTTCAATTTGATGAATGGTTGAAGAATTGGAGTGTGGAGTAGATTGAAGCCTGCTCATTAAAGTATGAGGTTTGGCTATCTTAATATATATATATGAACACTTATAGCATATATGTGTAGAGATGGTAATCTGGACCAACTGATGATTGCTGGTTTAGCATGAAATACATATATTGATGATTATTTATCTTTTCAACATATGTGTGTGTTCGACTGTATCAGTGTTATGAGATAGTGTGGAGAGTGGTGGGTCATGTGAAAGTCTGTGCTAATATACCCTATATATGAGTATTTTTTATAATAGAAATTGTTTTATTTTTTTAGTTTTGTATCAAAGGCCATGTATAATATAATCTTTGGATCGGTTAGGAGCCTGAGTCAAAAAGATCGTGAATTTTTTTATAGGTAAATATTCTGCTAGTGTATGCTGTGTTTTTGATATTGTTATTTAAGAGAGATAATAGAGGGAATAATTTTTTTATCACAAGGGGTATATTTTATTTTTTGATGGAGGGACTAAAGAAGTAGATAATTTGATCTTTTTGGTGTAAAAGTTGATGGTAGAAGCAATTATGTTCACAAAGATACCCATTTATCTACAGGGTTTAATGATGAAATATTTATTTTTTAAAAATATAAATATATATTTCATACCATTGTTCGGGTGTTTTGGATCTCACTAATAATCTTATCATATTATTAAACTGTATATTTGGTTGATATGGGAAGTCTATTTCTAACTCAATATTAAGAGTGAGTTGCTCAGAAAATGCGACAGATGTAAGGAATGGTTTGATAATAAAGTGACGGTTAATTAGAGAAGAATGTTTTTGGGTGTAGATGGATATGGAGTTTCTAGGAAAGAAACCCTCAGCACTCATTATTTTTTGTTAATTAGGCATAAATACTTTGAGACAAATTCTGTCTAAGGCATGTTAATATCACCCAAAAGCATTGATTGTTGGGTGGAGACTAGTTGATAATAGTAGATTGTTGTGGTTAATAGTATTAATTCTACTTTATTATATAAATATAGTGTTATAATGTTAATAGTGAAGGCATTCTGGCTTAAAATAAAGATAATCATATTTTATTAAGGTATAATATTTAAAAGATTGAAAAAGCGATTAATGACATTCTAATATTCCAACTACTGCAGATTTGAAGTTAGAAGAAAAGATGAAGAGATAAATGATTTAAAAAGTTAGCATGAATTATATTACAAGGACACAAATATTGGACGGACAAGTGGAGCAGGATTCATTATTGTAGATTGATGGTGTATAGAGTAGAGTGGCAATTATAGTTATTCAACTTAATAGCAGAAACCAAATGCAGACAATTCAGGATTATGCCCCAATATGTTCTCATTATTATGGGGTAGTAAATGATTTTTATATGGATGTACAAAAGGCTTTTGATCAGACTGAAGGACATTTTAAAATTGTTATTGGAGACTTTAATAATAGAATTGGTTAACAAACGAAAGTGCTATAGATAAATTTGGTTATGGTAGTAGAAATAAGAGAGGTCATAGATTTGTGGAGTTTGTAGAAAAAAAAACTTTATATGAGGAATTCTTTTTTTGAAAAAAATATTATATGGAAATGGGCATGGAAACATTCAAATAAAAGTGAAGCAGAATTGAATTATATTTTGACTAACAGAAAATATATATTTCAAGATTGTAAAATATTTAATATATGCAACACACTAAGTGATCATAGATTAGTAGGATGTAAGATATGTGTTAATGTGCAACTAGGTAGACAAAAGTTGTTAAGAAAAACCAACATTTACTATTGATATTCCTAATCTTGAGAAACATTGTAATGAATTTAAATAAGAACTTTTAAATCAGTTTAAAGTATTAGTAGATTTTGAACATGATTGAGATTTGAATGAAGTCAATAAGGAAATAACTGCTACACTTTTAATAACTGCAACTAAGACAGCTGGTAGAACAAAGCACCAATTGACTAATAAAATTTCTACAGAGATTAGAGAATTAATGAAGAAAAGAAGGTATATGAAGATATACAAAAATGATGCATTAAAAAAGATGGAATATCTCGATTTTTGTAAAATGATATGACAAAGAGTTGATAATTATTGTGAACTAGCAAAGAAGCTGTTGAAAATAATAAAAGTCTTAATAGTATTAAAACATTCTGGTATTGGTAGGAAACTTATATCTGCAATAAAAAAAGATGGAAACTACTATTAAAAAGAAAGATGACATCGTGAAATGGGTAGAGGGTTTTTATCAAGAATTATATAGTAATAAAGAACAAGTACCTCCTACATCTATTATGGCGTCTGTATTATCCAGAATATTAAATAAAAGAAGTGAGACATGCAATTAAATCTATAAAGCAAGGAAAAGTTCCAATTATTGATGGAATTATAATTGATATATTAAAGGAAGCAGGTGAAGAAATAAAATTTTGGCAAAGTTATATATCAAATCACTAAATAATAAATATGTATCAAATGATTGGAAGGACACAGTATTAATATTAATATTTAAAAATGTTGATAAAGAAGACATTAGAAATTACAGACTTATCAGCCTTTTATCAGTTTTATACACAATGTTTACCAAGATATTTACTACGCATCTACAGAGAGCATTGGATTTCCACCAACCAAGAGACCAAGCTGGATTTAAAAGTGGTTTTAATACAGTAGATCATATCCAGGTATTGAGAGAAGTTATAGAAAAGTCAAATAAATATGAGTTGCCATTATGCATTGGATTTGTAGAGTATTTAAAGGCATTTGATTCTATAAACATTTCTTCAGTGATTAAAGCATTGGACCATCAAGGTATAGATCCAGGATATTGTCATATTTTAAAAAAATATTTCTAAACTTTTATTTATGTAAATATGAAGCAGACAGGAAAGAAAACATAAACAACTATATTAAAGGTCTATTAGCAGCAGGGTTCAAATTCAAAGCTATTAAAAATAAAATCATAAAATTTAATAATATAATAAACAATAATGTACCTCGCACCAATCTACCTAGAATAACAATCCCCTACATTCCTAATATATCTAACAAACTAATGAAAGCATTAAACGATAAATTTAACATAGCAGTTAGAACTCCACCTAATTCTAATAGATTGATTAACAACTCTAAAGACCACATTGATCGATCGTTCACCCCACATGTGGTGTACTCTATTGCCTGCCCTCAGGCTGGATGCCACACTATATATTATGGTGAAACAAAAGCTACAATCAATACTAGACTGGCTCAACATATTTACACATTTAACAGAGCTCAGAAAAACAGCAACACATCCTCTGTATTTTTGGAGCATGCTAAACAATCTGGACATAACTTCACACCTGCCAATCCCATAATATTGTGCTCTATCAAATGATCACAAAAGAAAAATAAAGTAGGCATTTTACATCAATGGAAACATCCATGCCATTAATAGAAAAGACACTTGCTTCGAGATCTCGAAGAAATGGACTATGTAATACTAGCTTATTTGAATATTTGTATTTGCATATATTTTATTATACATTTTATGAAGGCTATGAATATGAGGCATGGATCCTCGAAAATGTTAAGCCGATAAACTTTAATACTAATTTATATCTTCTCTAATTAACAATTATATATTTTACATATAGTGAGAAGTAAAGCTATTTATGAATATAACAAAATTAAAAGAAAGAAAGTTAATAGTGACTTACCAAAACATTTTAGATTGATTTTCCTTCTGCTTACTCGCTGTAGTTTGAATTTTGTTTTTGTGTTTGTTCCAAGGTTTGCAAGTCCAATTTCAGATGAGATATGCAGCAGTTATATTTTGTAAAATACTTTAGTGAAGATTCTTTAAATTGGTAATATTAACATAATTGATATCATTTCCATTCTGCAATAAGTAGAGATTTATTTGGGTGTTATATTGACATTTCTTCATCATTATTCCAAGAATCTAAAATATTTTTGATTATGTTGTCTTTTTTATTAGTTAAAATTATTGGAATAATTTGGGATTTTTTTAACTTGTTGACATTTTTATGGGTGCTTATTTCTGCAAGTAAAGTAATTTTGGGGGATTAATGGGTCTGTATTATCATTGTATTGTCTATTCCAGTAGTGTGCTGGCACATCAATGTTATTGAAATTTTCAGTGTTGTTTATGCATTTTTGTTATTTAGTGAGTGTGTTGGACTGTTGAATATAGTATTCCCTTCAATTTGTAGTCAATGGAATGCAATTGTTTTAATTGATCATTGTTATTTCTTCGTGTAGTTTTCCTTCTCTATGAATACTTAAAATTGGGTTTTTCTATCTTCATCAGTAGAGAATGTCATAATATTGTGAAATATAGTATGTGTATTGGTTTTCATCACTGTCTTTGATCTATATTGATTATTTATAATTACTTTGATGTTGCCTCTTATATAAAGTTCATTTTCTTATATGATGGTTGCTGATGGATTACATGCAGTACATGTTGGTGTGTCATCTTGTGGGATATATGTCTATTATTTTTTATTATCTAAATGATCAAATGACAAACCAGACTGCATTCTAATTAACACTATTAATTTTAGAAGAAATATTTTATAAACATTTATAAATGTTACCATTATAATTTCAACTGCTGTTAATAAGTAAGATTTTTTTTCTAAGCATCTGTTAATATTATTACACATAAAACTTCACTTTATATGTTATCTTGCAGTATTTCCTTTGACATCTTCATGCTAGCACACACACACATATATATATATATAATAATTTTGAAGACTTACTAATCTTTAAATGTTACTGTTTATTTTCGTTACTATTGCAATATAAGTAATTGTGTAATCTTAAAGTCTTACCATTTTGTTGCTAATCATTTGGAAGGGGGTATCATACACTTTTTTTGTTTTCTAGGACTTTTACTCACAAGTCCATATTGTTTATTGCTAGTCCAAAACTTATAAGATAAAATAAGGTTAAAATATGAAGCAATTTTAAAGTAGAAAATGTATGTCTAATTCTACTAAAAATCATTTTTTTCTCTCAAAACAAAAACAGTGCAGTCTAGATTTTTAAATACTGGATTTTGAACATGTGATTTCATTCTTTTAATTTTAGCATTGTTGTCATTGATAATTTAAACAAAAATATCATTAATTTTATTAAATAAATGACTCATTTATCTTATTTATTTAAAACAAACACATTTTTATTAAACATTTAACTTTGAATTATTATCCATATTTAGCAATTTATAAACTTTAAAAAATGACAAAAATACAGCAATATTATATATAAGGGACTATTTTAAAATATACATGTAATACTTCAATTATATATATATATAGAGAGAGAGATGGGTGTTAGAAAGACAAATTTACATATACAGGATGTATAAAATATGTTGGGAGCTGATAATTTGTACAGACACACACAAAACAATTTATTTTTTTACATGTTTATTATAATTTCAATAAAAATGTTATTATGTATTTATATTATAGGGTTCACTCTATTTCCAATATAATTAATATTACTATAGTAATTTTATAAGTTATTATTTTTTGTTTCCTTTTATTACATATATATATATATCAAAATACAGTAACATTTACATAAATTATATTATTTTTACAAGTACTTTCAACTATACATTTTGTAGTCTTTATCAATCATATAACATTGAATAATCAAAATGACACAACCTTTAACAATACCCATAGTTCAATTCAGATTTACAACAATTCTGTTATCTTAACATTTGATGACTCATGATTCATTAACATTTGATGATTTCTTGAAACCAACATAGCCTCTTTTATTTTATGTTTATAATACAATGTTCAATTTGAATTTTTATATTTATATAATCAAATTTAAATCCATATTGGCAAGATTTATTATGATCAAATATAATGGATGAAGGTTTGTTTACAGCTATTCCAGATTGTTTCTCTTTTTGAATTCTATCATATAAAAGCATATGCTCTTTTATTCTCATCTCAAATGTACACTTAGATTCACTGATGTATTGTAATTCACATCCACATATCAATTTATATATAATAAAATATTGATTAAACTTTGAATTTTGAATTTTAGAGTTATTAAGTAATCTATTTATATTATTTGTTGAGAAAAAAGCAATATGATACAAACTATTATAAATTCTCCTAATAAACTTGTCCTCCTCATCCTATATATATGGCATTGAAATCCATTTCATTTTGATATTATTTTTATTTTTAATTTTATTATATTGTTGATTTCTTCAAATTTTTTTAATAATATTAGTAATAGCATTTTTATAATAACCAATTTTCAACAAGTCATTAACAAATAAATGTATATTTTTTATTTTATCAGTAGAATATTTGCACAATTTTTCATTTCAAAATAAGAATGATTTCCATCCAGACAGTATGTCATAAGTTGTCTGGATTGAAATCATTCTTATTTTGAAATAAAAAATTATGCAAATATTATATATTATAGTGATAAAATAAAAATGTAGATTTATTTGTTAATGACTTGTTGAAAATTGGTTATTATAAAAATGCTATTATTAATATTATAAAAAAAATTTAAAGAAATCAACAATATAATAAAATTAAAAATAAAAATAATATCAAAATGAAATGGATTTCAATGCCATTTATATCACATGAGGAGGACAAGTTTATTAGGAGAAATTATAATGGTTTGTGCCATATTGCTTTTTTCTCAACAAATAATATAAATAAATTACTTAATAACTCTAAAATTCAAAATTCAAAGTTTAATCAAAATTCTATTATATATAAATTGATATGTGGATGTGGATTACAATACATCAGTGAATCTAAGTGTACATTTGAGATGAGAATAAAAGAGCATATGCTTTTATATAATAAAATTCAAAAAGAGAAACAATCTGGAATAGATGTAAATAAACCATCATCATCTGTTATATTTGATCGTAATAAATCTTATCAATATGGATTAAAATTTGATTATAAAAATATGAAAATTATCCAAATTGAACATTGTCATAATAAATGTGAAATGAAAGAGACTATATTGATTTTAAGAAATCGTCAAATGTCAATGAATCACCAGTTATCAAATGTTAAGATAACAGAATTGTGGGAAATCTGAATTGAACTATGGGTATTGTTAAAGGTTATCTCGTTTTGATTATTCAATGTTATATAGTTGATAAAGACTACAAAATGTATAGTCAAAAGTACTTCTAAAAATAATATAATTTATGTAAATTTTACTGTATTTTGATATATATATATATTGATTTTAATATTACATATATTGCGGAATGAATGCAGATATCAAATTTATATATATATATATATATATATTGTAGATAAACAATTATGGCATAGGAGGTCAGTATGATCCCCATTTAGATCATAAGGTAAATATATTTATGCCACTTTTTATGGCAAATGGAATTTATATATATAATTAATACCAATCCAAGTTAAACCATAATTTTAAAATTTTTATTTTAAATTTGTTTTCAGATTAGGTATACATTTTTTAAATGTCATTTAGGTAGATACCAATATAATTGTGGTAAAATGAAAAATATTTACCTGATTGTATAAAATTTGATAGAGAATTGTTATCAATGCATTGTCATTTTTTTGTCATAAAAGTCATCTCAAATTATTACACTGAACTTTTTCAAAAGTACAATTTATTTATGTGAATGTGTCTCCTTCAATTAGATTATTTATTTGTGGATATGACAAAAATGTATGTTTGGTATACTTTTAAAGTAAATATATTCTTAATCAGAAGATAACCAGTCTTCAATACGCACTGTAAATTGCATTTAGATACGACTTAAGGTGAGCATTCTTATATTTTTAAAGTCTCTATTTTGAATTTGGGTTTGAGATTATCTGTAACATGATTAGCACGTTGAAGAGTGATTACTTTCCGATTAAGAACTACCAAAACTGTGCTTACAATGTATGTTGTTATAAAATTTATAAATATTTTCTTAAATAAATTTGAAAAAAAAAACAGCTATCGATGTTTTGAACAATCGTGATATCAAACCCATCATTATGTTAGGAAACTTAGGAAAATTAGAATATATTGGGAAAAAAATGAAAATACAGAGAACCTCAAAACTGACTATCTATTTTAAGAAATAATTGCAATTGAGAAAAATTGATTTTATTCATATGACAACCCTCCACGTGTTTACAGAAATCAATGGAGGTATTCAATATAACTTTAACATAAGGAATCATATCCAAACATTAACAGACGTTTGAGAAAAGATCAATTAATATTATTTGCCATTATGCTTTGGATTTATAAATGATGATAAAAGCATCAGCTAATCAAGAAAATCCATAAGTTACAAACAAATTTAAATTTCAAAATAATATGTTATATGAAAATTATGGTTAAATTATATTAATTTGCTATGGCAATGATATATGAACGTGAAATCTAAGATATTATTTTCTAATTGTCTTTTATGTCAATTTTAAATTTAGGATAACTTATCTTTTTTTTAATATAAATAAATATTGTAAATTTTAACGTTTTAAAAATCAATACAGTATTATAGAAAAACTTAGAGACATGATATTGTCATTAAGTATAATAGTGTTGGGAATATGGTCAAACATCCATAAATATTAAAGCCTCATTAACATTAATATATATATTTAAAAATAAACGTTAATTAAAACAAAATTGTAATTAAAATAAAAAAAATAATAACAGTAACAAACTATTATAAACAATCCTTAAATTCACAGAAGTCCTTTGGTTAACTTCTTGAACCTGCCTCAACTGCCATTAAAATTCAAAAAAAAATGTACTTCTGCGAATTTGAGGATTGTTTATAATAGTTTGTTACCATTATTATTATTAATAATAACAAGTCAGATGTCACATGACTTAATATATAGCTTGCACTTACAAATATGTAAAATTAAGAGCGTGCTAATAGCTCTAAACAAGCTTTTTTTTTTTTTATTTATGATAAATGCTAGAAGACATTCAAATCATTTTTATCTTGAATTGTCCCCATCCCCAGACCGGTTTTGACCTATGGGTCTCTTCAGTGAGGAGTTGGGACATTAGATTTAAAAAACCAACTCAAGCAAAGCATTTATCTAAAAGTTAATTGTTAGAAGAAGATCTGAAACTTTTAGACATCTACATGTCTTTAAAGTCAGCTCTCCAACTGAAAAAATCATATGGGCCTGAACTTAATTCAGATACTCCATATATTAGTAGGCTTAGCCATTTAATTTAGCCAAAGCCACAACAGCAAAATAATAATAGTAATAATAACAAGTCAGATGTCACATGACTTATATATAGCTTGCACTTACAAATATGTAAAATTAAGAGCGTGCTAATAGCTCTAAACAAGCTTTTTTTTTTTATTTATGATAAATGCTACTACAAGAGAAGACATTCAAATCATTTTTATCTTGGATTGTTATTATTACTATTATTATTTTGCTGTTGTGGCTTTGCCTAAATTAAATGGCTAAGCCTACTAATATATGGAGTATCTGAATTAAGTTCAGGCCCATATGATTTTTTCAGTTGGAGAACTGACTTTAAAGACATGTAGATGTCTAAAAGTTTCAAATCTTCTTCTAACAATTAACTTTTAGATAAATGCTTTGCTTGAGTTGGTTTTTTAAATCTAATGTCCCAACTCCTCACTGAAGAGACCCATAGGTCGAAACCAGTCTGGGGATGGGGACAATCCAAGATAAAAATGATTTGAATGTCTTCTCTTGTAGTAGCATTTATCATAAATAAAAAAAAGCTTGTTTAGAGCTATTAGCATGCTCTTAATTTTACATATTTGTAAGTGCAAGCTATATATAAGTCATGTGACATCTGACTTGTTATTATTACTATTATTATTTTGCTGTTGTGGCTTTGGCTAAATTAAATGGCTAAGCCTACTAATATATGGAGTATCTGAATTAAGTTCAGGCCCATATGATTTTTTCAGTTGGAGAACTGACTTTAGAGACATGTAGATGTCTAAAAGTTTCAGATCTTCTTCTAACAATTAACTTTTAGATAAATGCTTTGCTTGAGTTTGTTTTTTAAATCTAATGTCCCAACTCCTCACTGAAGAGACCCATAGGTCGAAACCGGTCTGGGGATGGGGACAATCCAAGATAAAAATGATTTGAATGTCTTCTCTTGTAGTAGCATTTATCATAAAAAAAAGCTTGTTTAGAGCTATTAGCACGCTCTTAATTTTACATTATTATTATTATTATTATTATTATTATTATTAGTATTATTATTATTATTATTATTATTATTATTGTAATATATATATATATATATGTTAGTAGCTAAAAAAATCCATTATAAAATAATAATGCTTCCGTCCATTAAAGTCATTAAATTGATTATATGCAGGTATTATCACAGCATCTTATTTATTAGCACGATTAATTAATAATTATCATTATTTAACTAATTTATCTACATAGATTTGATGAATATCGAATAAATAAATATAATAAAAATATCGCACTATATCTCTTTATTACAAAAGTATTAAAGAGCAGATGCTTACTTAGCGCATCTTGTAATCCATAATTATTTAATAAACATATCTGATTTAAGTATACATATATAAAATAACAACTGTGAGGTTCTAAGAAAAATCAATAATTTAAATATATATATATTATAATTGAAATAATATTTTTAACGGTTTATAAATAATTACAAACAATCTTAAAATCCGCAAAAGTACTTTAGGTTACTTTCTAACCTGCCTCAACTGCCATTAAATTTAATGGCCGTTGAGGCAGGTTAGAAAGTAACCGAAAGTACTTCTGAGGCAGGTTAGAAAGCAACAGAAAGTACTTCTGCGGATTTTAAGATTGTTTGTAATTATTTATAAACTGTTAAAAATATTTCAATTATAATTACAATATTGTTTTTAATTAACGGATATTTTATTTATTTTATATATATATATATATAAGGTGTGAAGGTTGCCTTGACAGCAGTTAGAAATATTGGTTGTTATATTTACTGTGAATGTTTAGGTGGTTACTGGTTGGAAACTAATTATATATATATGAGCATCTTTTTCTGTGTAATTATATAATGAATTTAGATCTTAGCTACATTTAAATAACCAACTGACAATGTATTCTTTTTTTTTTTCTCTTTAAACACATTTAATAAAACAAATGCTGGAGAAGATGGATGAAAAATGTTTAGAGTCAAAATAACTTTTTTAATTTATTTAGAAATGAGTTTTGCTTTATATAGCTGGTTGAGGAAAAATAATAAAAAGTTTCAAACTAATTTTAAACTCTACCATCCAACTTCTTATATATATATATATGTATAATTCAAACAAATATATTTAACACAGTATTCAAAATTAAATAATATATTCTTTACCAAAAGTACTTTCAATTGTTTCACTGCCAATCTTTATCAACTGTTAATACAAATGTACAAAAAATAAAAACTTGCATTACCCATCATTCAATCCATTCAAATTTCCCACAATTCTGTTGTCTTTATATTAGCCGATTGTCTATACTATTTATTTATATAATAAAAAAATGAAACATTTTTTCTTTTCCATAACTTGATCAATGGCTTCCCAATGTGAGGCGTCAATACAACAACCACAACCTGAGATACGTTGTAATGGTATAAAGAACATTACAATGATGACAAAAACCCATAGCCAGGAAATGAATAATAGTCTTTAAAAAAACTAACTAATTAAGCCCTGATTATACAAATATAAGAATATATATTTTTAATATGACTTACAGAATATATATATATATATATTAATATGTCTCAAAAAACGATCGTGGCTAATGTAGATGTTAAGTCACAAGTGTTTGACCAGGTAGGCGGTTACCGAAGAGGAGAAAAAGCATAGCCCTGAGTTCTTGTATGTAGTATATAACATAAGACCATCTTTAAATGCCCATCAGTCTATTTTTAGCAGGGATCCTGTGAAAGGAATGGGCTGACTTAGTTGCCGCAAACCTATAAGACTCAAAATAATGAGCAATGCTCATCTGTGCTTATAACTTGGGCTTCTTATTGTTAGTATTATGCTTAAGTGGAAAGAACACATGTGAATGTGGAAATGTTTCTCATTCCTGCCGTGTTAGACTCAAAATTGGATGTTAAAGCCACTTGTCACTTGTGAATGAGTCTATGAAATATATCAGTATGCTAATACAAAAAAAAAAACACACACACGAATCCGGACTTAAAGCTTAAGAATAAAATAAGTTTAAACCCCTATTTTATTCTCACCTCCTGGCACCATTGGTATGTACCATTTATTTATATATGGTACAAATATATTGGAATTTGGTAAAAGCTAAGAAAAAGTAAATTTAGCGATCTTAGTAAAAAGACACAATTAATTTTTTTTGTAGTTTGTATAATTTATTTTTTTAAAACATACAATAAAAGTTACATATTCCATCCAAATTTTTTTTAACTAATTAAAAATAAAAGTAGAAATTGGAAAGAACAAAAGACACACAAATTACTAATACAGGTAAGCTAAAAGAAAAATCATTTTAGCTAATTAAAGAAGGTAGAATTATGCTAAAAAAATAAAGACTTTGTAACTGAAAAATGCACAGGATTATCAATGTGTATTTTTGACAAAAACAAAAGATATGCATTTAGGTCTGCGAGTATAAAAAGGAAAAGACCACTTTGATCAGGGTCTTGTCTTGTCTGTTTTTCCTTTTGTTGATCCTGGATAACAAAAATATATCCAGGACCACTCTGTGCTGAAATAATTCTGCATGTTGGAGTGGACTGGGGCTTTTGCTGACATTATTCCTGAAGACAGACACCAGAAAATCTTTCATGACCAAACATTAGGATAGAATGAGATCAACTTACAAACAATAGCTGAGCTCATTCTCCCACAATAAACTATGCATAGTAATCTGCAATATTTATGAATTCAAACTAAGCTTACCAGTGAGTTAAGATTAACTATTCCTGATTGTGACAAAATGAAAGTTTGCAAACAATTCTTGAAAATAAGCTTAAAATAATCCCGATAGTGACATTCATTTTATCATTCAAGAGACTTCCATTTTAAGATCCTTCTAGAAGAAATTTGTTTACTTAAGAAATTTAACTGTTTAACTGTTTAATTAGTTGAATTATATCTGAATTAATATGAGTGCTTTCCAATTAATTAAAATTTCTCCTTAAACATTTTAATTTGTTAGAATAAAATATTTATTTCTAATCTCAACTTTTCCTTGTACATTGTTGATGATTATTATTAAATTTATTATTAGTTTATTAAGATTTGAAAGTATAATTTATCTTTGCCAATATTCATTGAATAAGCTCCAGAAATAATGATATCTAGAAAATAACTATAGTTACGATAAAATATGACCCAGTTTTATTTTAAAACCATTTTCTTTTTTACTTATGATGAGCGATGTGACAGATTTCAGCAGATTCTTGTATTAATCCTGGCCCCCTTATTAAAACAAGTAAAAGGCTGATTCCACCTTTAGCGTAAGTCGAAATAATTGGTAGGCCAGTTAAACAGGAAATATAATTATGTTTTATACAAATATGAACAAAATATTTATATTTTCTGTTTTCATAACTTTATTAACTTTCACTAAATTTACAGTGAGTAAAAGAAGGCCTACCAGATCTAGAAAAATGTGGATACGTTACAATATATATTACACTTTACCAATGAAATAATAAATAACAAAACTTGTTGATTTTGTAGGTATTCTAATGACATGTAAATATATATAAGTAAAAAGAAATTAATTGATCAATAGAATACCTACAGTAAAATTAGTTAATATATATATATATATATATATATATATATATATATATATATATATATATATATATATATATATATATATATATCAAAAAATAATCAAATTTCAAATCACAACTTGTTCATAATGCTGTCTTTGCAATGTAATATATTAAAAATAATTCAATAAAAAATTATTTAATAAGACAACTTTTATAATAAAATATATGTTTAATAACCTCACCAACTTAGATTTCACCCCAATATTTTATTTTTTATTATATATATATATATATATATATATATATATATATATATATATATATATATATATATATATATATATATATATATATATATAATGCTGAGCTTAAATGCTACAATATAGATCAAATTAACCAGAACAATAATAAAAATGACAAAGATAAAATTTATCGGTAATTAAGAAGCACTTATGTGGTTTATGTTTTATAAGGGTGGCAGATTAAGAGGTCATACTAGAGGTCTTGTGATGTTGTCATTCTTTTTTTACCGCTGTTAAGGTTTACATCACAAATGTCTATGCTCATGTTTCCATTTAGATAGGTCATTTTGATCTTGCAGATAACAAAGGTTGGTAGTCTTCAGTCATGGTCCTTGGATTTTTGGTTGGACTACATATCTATGTTCTGAGAACAGACTAATGCAAGAGTGGAGGTGAACTTTTCTACTCACACATAACATAGAGATTTACTTATCTGTTAGGTGACAGTCAAGATTTTTGGAACAAGAAATTATAAAACAAAGAATAACATGAAGTATTTATACCCTTTAACTTTTTATTCACATTAATTAATTAATTAAAGTCTACCAATGCTTCAATTGGTTGCAACCTCTTAATAGCATCATATGATTTTGCACAAGATTATGAACAACTGATTTTATATTACATCATTTTTTTAATGAATCTTAAGTTAAATTTTTACGTAATTTATTTTGGTATTATATAAAATGCATTAGTGGACATTTCTATTTGCTGATGCAATAATTTTTTTATTTAATTTGCTTTAAAACTTTTTCTTTCTCTTAATTTCAACACACACACACACACATATATATATATTGTAAGGTGATGTCCAATTCTTATAAAAATAATAATAAGTAACTGATGTTTTAGGATAAAAATGTATAAAGATTAAATAGGCAGCCAATTTTTAAAACCTATTCTTTTTTTAGATATTTGGAGATATATACACATATATATATACACACAAACATAACCATACATTCATGAAGGAATGAACACATTTATTTTTTTTATTAAATGTAAAATAAAATATATACATATATACATGAATGTAGATTTTAAATCATGACGTGACAAAATAGAAAAAAAATATTTGACATTAAATTCTAGTAACCACGTTTATTTTGTTTAAAAGAGAAAAAAAGAGTAAACCTTTGTTGATTTTGGGAAAGTGGAAAAATATCTAAGCAACAGATTTTTTTTTAGTTGTTGTTGGTTTTGCTTGTTCAAATGAAGTGCATGAAAGTAAAGTTGTAAAGAATATTTTAATTATTATATTTGTTATTATGATTTCCTTTCTTTATTAATATTAAACTATTTAATATTTGGAATTTTATTACTGATAAGTGTAAAATGTTTTAAAAAGGAAAAAAAAAAACATTATTTAATTGATGAACTTTCATTCGTTCAAATAAATGCTAAGAGCATCATAGTTATTTAACATTGTTAAAAAATATAATTGCTATCAAATGTTTCTTGGATAAAATAAAATCAACTAATGATGAAATAGAACATTATTAACATTATTTTTAAAGTAAAATCTTTATCATGCGTCTCATACATATATAAATACAACTGCATAGAAATAGCGTTTGCCTTATATTATAACGTAAGCCTTGGAAAAGGATTCATATTTAATAATTTATATATGTGTAAATAATATATAACAATGCACTTTTGCTAATTAAGTGCCAGGGGATTTTTCTATCCTCTTGGTGTCGTTGACGTGTGATGGAGGATCATATTTATTGGTATATATTCTTTAAATCAACATGTAAAGATCTTGATATGGAATGGAAATGCATGGATTTAAAATCAATCGCCGAGGAATTCAATTTCATCATGGGAATTGTTAATGCTTAGAATGTCAACATGACTTAATATACATGAAGGAAAGAAAGACATTATCTGCTAAGAATACAGAAGCTGCTCTTGAAAATTTAATTTGCTATTGTTTCAAGGAATTCCAAAATTTCATTATATTTTATGTTTTAAATATTTTTTTTTAAATGTATACTGAGAGTTGGGTTGTGAATTTTTCTCACCCTTTTATTCAAGTGTAGCAAACATTTTTTTTTAAAAAAAAAGAACCCATTTGTTTAGATTTTTATAGGGTGAGAGAGATGCACAACTCAAACTATACATCAATATATTATATATGTTTGTAAATAAAATATTATCGTAATTGAAGGTTTAAATTAAACTGGACAATGACTGAAACAAAAGGTAAGATTTTAAATATTTACATTTATTAGACAATTTATACATTAAAATCAAACTAATTAATAAGTAAATATATATATATATATAACATTTTCTTGTTTAAATGAATAACTGTTGATGAATGAACTATACAAAACACAAAATAGCAATTCATGGACATAACCTTGAGGTACATTTAAAGGACATAAACAAAATGATAATCGTACATTAGTAATATAATTTTATATTTAAAATATTTAATACATTATTGTAAATTATGCACTAAATTTTAAAATTCTTATTTCAACCCATATTTTAATATTTAAATTACAGCTAGTCTTATTGTTGTAGAGATAAATTAATATTTTATAATAATCATGTATATATTCTGTTGATTTATAAATATTATAACTTTAAGCATGATCTGTTAATAAATATTTGTTGTTTGAAGTTAAAACCTTTGTTTCTTTGGTCTCTAGATTGTCAAGCATCATTCATACTTCACTCACCAGAATAGCTATTATACATGCATACAGATTTTTAATTTATTATTAGCAATAGCCATTAAGGATCTATATAGAGGTCACATTATTGCCATCCTATTTAATTCCATCCTTGAGCAGAGTTAAAGGCTAATATATACACTGAGTTAGAACTCCGAGTAGTAATAGGACCTGTAAGTAGAGAAGGCTCTGGGTGTACTATCCTAAAAGGGTTTTACGGTCTGTTACATATTTTTGCAACCCAAACATTTGGGGCATCAATTAATTAAATATCTCACCCTATAGATTCCCAGTACATTTTACGGTCTGTTACAATATATGGTAACCTCACTTCCAGGAAATATGTAATTATAATCACTTGATCTAGCTCAGATAAATAACTATGTTTATCTAAAATGTATCTAAATTAAAAATAACTATATTTTTAAGAATATCAATGATTAAATTAATTTAATTAGTAAATGATAATATAGTTCTGTTTTATAAAATGAAACAAATGAATATCTAATCAAATCATGAGACTACGAAGTGAGTTTACAAGTGGCAGAGCGAATACATTAAGCTAATCTCCCATTGGACATGACCTTAATGGCATAAGAATACTATCCCTACTACTATTACTTAAATACTACATGTATAGTACTCTTACATCTTTAATCAAAATTAATTAATTAAATGACTCTTAATAAATTAATCTAAATATCTTCATAAAATTGATTTAGCTCAAGCTATCTCAGGTTCTTTTAAAATAATCTCAAACAATTATAACTTTTGTAATTAAGTATGATAAGGGATTTAATATCATTCCCAACTACAATTTAATAATAATAAAATAGTAATACTAATCTTTAATCTATAATTCACTCTTCTATTTTTTTTATTTACTTATAATGTTGTTCTTGGATATCACATAATAAAATGTAAGGTAATTTTCTACTATCCATATGGCATCTTAAACAAACATATTTAGTATGATATTATAATCTGAGAATATGTGGCAATTATTAATAATATAGTTCAATGTAAATATTCTATGGCTATTCCATGACCATCATAATAATATCATAAGTGAAATTACTTAAATAAACATATCAATAAAACATTATCACTCTTAAATAAAAATTTTATTTATGATGTGCAAATATTATGTCTTAATTATCATTATCTGTGATTGTGTAACTGTGATGTGAAGAAATTGAGTCAACATCAAAATTTATAAAAACAAATTTAACAATTTTATTACCAAACCTAACAATAAAATTATTTACATTATTTACATTTTGATAGAATTTTATTTATTCATATTCAGGTACTTTTCCAAGACAAATCAAATGACTTAAAATATAAGATACAGAACGTTTTCTTAAAAAAAATATTTCTTATTTTTAAAATATCATTGTATAATTTTTGTTATAGTTTTTTAATTTTATTAATTCACTAAGTTTTTTTAAAAATATAAGGTACTATTTTTACTATGACTTTATTCTTGTTATGTAGTTTAAAAAAAATAAATTATTATTCTGTATAATCATTCTTCAATAAATAATTATGTGAACTACCTTGATTCATAGCCAACCATCAAGATAAGATATTTACTAATTATTACTTTAAACTTCAAATATAAGGTATGCATTAGTGTGTTGTTATGAAATTACTTTTGTAAAACTTATGACTACTTGCATTCATTAAACACGATTCAGTCTATTACCTTTACTTGTAAAGAAAAATATGCATCAGAAGTATGTCTTTAAAAATTCTTAATAATTAAGTAATATCATTAAAAATCCTTTTAAATTATCAACTATTTATTTTATAAAAAATAAATAAATATCATTTTTAAATATAAAAAGTTTTATGATTCTTTCACTGATGAAATTATGTTATTATAACATTTACACTTATTTTACTTGAAGTAACATAACTTATCTTATCCACTTTAATAAAAATTCTGTATTTCTAAATTATTTATTATTTCCAATTTTAAACTACCATCCTTCACAATGTAATCCAATAAATTTCAATAACACATAAACTAGTAGGCATATGGGATAATCTATAACTTCAACATAATAACACCTTTATCAACTAACCCATCATGGGAACAGTGTACATGAAATGAGGTATGACTTATTTATCTAATAACCTCTACTACCAAATATAATGTCCAGGCTATTTATTCAGCACTATGGCACATTAAACTTTAACACATAGAAAAAATAAACACTGCTGTGAATATACACAAGATATAGGGCTATGTTATCTATACTTGTATAATCATCAATATAGTATACTCTTCTTCCCATATAAATAAATCCTACATACAATATTATCCTGGTCTTATATAACCTAATACTACAATATTAGCATTAAAAATCTATTACTTTACATCGCTAAATTCATCTTCACATTGCTATAATAACAAATAAACTCATTTTTAGAATAACAGTCTAACTAACTAATAAGACAAGATTATTTCATTCTTTAATAGTTCTCAAACTTAAGCATAAACAATCAGAATCAATGTCATATTTTTAATACTTTAAACTACTCAACTAAAGATCCAGTTCAGTAATAATAGAATCATTTACTTATATTTCCTTTATGTTATAATATTTTTACGATATCAATAAACTTATGCATATTCTTAAAATAACTAAACAAATGATAAATTATGTGTAGGTATCGTGTTTTATATACACAACCATACATCCACACAAAATAATAAAATATATTATAAAACTATTAATAATTTACATTATTACCATAAGTATTTTCTGTTGGCAATTACTTATTCAATGTATTCTGGATCACGATCTAAATAAAACATTTTATTATCGTTTATTCAGCATTATCACATTTTAAAATATATTACTTTAAAAAAAAAAAAATTATTAAAGATTTTTTTCTTTACAATAAAATTTTTATTACTAAGTTAGTAAATAATTTAATGTTTTATGTTCCTATTCTATCCCTATACTGTGAATAACATTATTATAAAATTTAAGTAAAATTAATTTTAAATTATATCTATAATAACTCCATTAAACTTTCTTGCAATGAAATGTTCCTTTCTCAATAATAAGTTCATTACAGGAAGTGTCTTCTTCTTCTGGTAAAACATTAATAATTACACTTTTGATACCAATAACCACACATGCTCCACTTCTCAACATTGCAACATATAATTTAAAATGATGGTTCAAGTTAAATACGGTACGTTTACTTTGATTCTATATGATTAAAACTGATATAATTAATATTTTTTTTATTACCAAAACCTTTAAGATACTTAAGCATTTTTTGCTAGGTAAATATCTAATTTAAGTACTCTTAATATTCTTTGTCAAGACAATTTTTCAAATTCTTGTAATTTTTCCATATTTACTGAGGTTCAATGTCTTCTGATACACACAATAAGCTTCCCAAATATTTGCCGATATCTTAAATTATTTCATCAAATAAATTCAGAAACTTTTTATATGTCCAGCATACTTTAATTACTAACTTGAAATATTTTTTAAATATAATATGTCATATTTAAGTCAATTATTATATATAGCACAATGTTTTTTTTATAAACAATAATATTTAAACAGCCTTAAACTGTTGCACATGTGCTTTGGATTTTAAATATAAAATGAATGAATACTAACACTTCACCCACATGATAAAGTCTTTGGAATAGATAGAATGGGCATCTATGTTTTTGTACCAAGTGGTTGAAAGTGAAAGCGTTAAGTGTTAGTATACATTCATTTTATATTTCAAATCCAAAGCACATGTGCAACAGTTTAATGCTTTTAAAATATATTATAAGTCATATTTGCAAATGCTCTTAGTTTTTTTATATATTTTTTAAAAAAACTACAATTTTAAAATATTTTCAATATTTCTTCAGAAAGAAACATCTTAGCATTCGAAAATAATTGTTTGGTCAAATTTAAAGGTTTTTTTCTTTTTAAAAAACATTTTTCTATCGTATTTTAAATAAATTTTCTTCATAAAAATCTATTATATCATTTCACTTTATATTTTTGATGAAATTTTATTTTTATATTTTCTCCGTGACATTTTTTTTATGAAATTTAGTCGTAAATTAATATGACTTATCAGCACAGGCAAAATTGTATGCTTTATACAATCATAACACTTGAAAATTTCCATCAATCTTTTGTATTTAGTGACAACTTCTTCATGTTTAAGTTAATGACAAATTGAACAAAAACAGATCAGCATGCAAAAAATTATTTAATTTTTTTAGCAATGCATCTCTATATCCCATGAGCTAATAATAATGAATTAATAAACTTTTTTCTCGAATTAAAAATGATAAAATTGACTATTATAATGTAATTAATTATCTAAAGTTGCCATGATAGTAAAAATTATAATAATAGTCTGCAAATTTGGTGCAGCTCTTAAATAATCAAGCCTACTCCACTTTTGATTGGTCAATTAAACAATGCTTTTTCCACAATCCCGAAAATAGAACACCAGGTCAAAATTAAAACTAATAATAATTTATTAAATATTTATTTTTACTATATCATTCAATTCTTAATTAATTTTCACATTTTATTTACACTTAATAAACACTTTAAAATAACTTTAAAAAATCACATTTTAAAATTTATTACCATTTCTACCTTCATTTTAAATCTAACATATTTATTTTCAACACAAAACATAAATCTAATTTCCTCTATTATATTTATGTTTTAAAACTTAATCTAATATTTATAAAAGATGCCATCATTTTATTTTCAACACAGGTGTGTATATTACATGTCACATGATTTATAAAACTAAATGAGATGCTAATAATTTAAAGAAAACTAAAACATAGTTTAATTTATAAAATATTACATAAATCAATATTATAGCACAATTTTAAAATAATTATTTTAATATTATAAAATCAAAGATACACTTTTCTCCCACATTATTACTTCTAATTTAAGGATTTTAAAAATAGCTACTAAATACAATTATTATTATTATTATTGAATAATCTATTCATTTAACTTTACAGCATTACTTTTAAAATTTACCTTAATTATTAAATCAGTACTTATTATGGCCAGTTCTCTCCACCATACAATCTTATAATGATTTTTAGTTAACTGTTTTTTTACAAGTATCAACATAATATTATACATCAATTATTTTACTTGCCTTTACTAAATTATTCAAAGAACATCAACACATAACATACATCATCTCTTACTTAACTTTAAAATTTAAAATTTTTTAGTAAATTATTAGAAATAATCCATTCTAACCTAAATAAAGGGTACAATATATATATATACATTTTCAGCTGTTGTATACAGCGAGTACGTATTGCAGTGAGAATATTATAGTTAATATTCACATTTTTCTTTGGTAAAATCATTATAATATAAATTATTTATTTAATACATTTGTCAACAGATATAGAGTTATGAATTAAAATAAATATTTTTTTAAAAAAAATATGATTTTTATCATTTTAAAATATACATCCTTTCAATAAATATTTTTCATTCCAGGTCAAAAGATAGTTATTTCATACCTACATTTATTAACTGATAATATTTTTTAATTTTTTAAAAATATGTCTCAGTTCATTATTTCCAGATTGAATTACTTTTAAAGTATATAATTTGTTTATTAAGTTAATTATTAGCAAAACCTTTTAAAAAGTATAAAAGACATTTACAAGTCATCTTTTTCAATTTGTCTTTAAAGACATCATTCTTAAAATAAAAAAAAATAATTTTGTTTTCTTTAAAGACAAATCAAATGTAAGTTATTACTATCACTCATAAAATAAAACAGACATTCATCATACTATAAGATATCTTAAGTTTGTTTTAAAGCACAGGTTCAGAATTTTAATATTTATCTCTTTTCATATTTACTATTACACATAACATATTTAATGAATATGTGGTCTTTCTTAATTACCTCAAATAAACTAGCTCTAATGCAATACGATAAAGTCATTTTAAATAAGTAGCCACTTATTCCAAATGGACTATCTATAAAAATTACAAAGTTCCTACATAAATCAACTCCATTTTTTTTCAGAAATTTTCCTGATATTTGGTATTCATCTTCACAATATTTAACTATCCGTTGTCATGTAGCATAAAGTTATTAAGGTCTTGAATTAAGTTTTAAGTAGACAAACTAATAAGGAACCTTTGGTGTTTAGTAATTGAGTATTTAAGTAGTTATCCTAATTATATATTTTTTAAAACACTTTCAAATAAAATAGTAATTTAAAAGAAATTACTACTGTTACAATATGAAAATAAATATAGTTATAAATTTCAAACTAAATTTGTAAAACCCTATAATCACTGAAAACACAATTAACTAATATGAAAAATGTCTAGACTGGCTTCAACCTCTCTTTTATACTGGTCTTAATCCAATGATTTCATTGGTCAATACTGCTTTTATAAATTTGCTAATTTACATAACTACATCAATATGAATTTTAAAATTAAGTTTTAAAACTACGATTATCAATATTATCAGTATTAAATATTATCAAATTATTTAATATCTTAAATATTAGATATTTTTATATAAAAATTAAATATCCTTGTTAAAACAATTTTTAATATTTAAACAACCTAAAATAGATTTTAAAAAAATACAATTATTACACTTCAATAATAAGTTCAAATATTATTTTTCTAATATTTCTTTTTCTACACTGAATAATTGCTACACTTTATTATGTATCAAATTTTGTTAACAATTTAAAACTAAATTTGTATTTCCCTAACTTTCTGAAAGCACACATATTTACATACAATCATGTAATCATTAAAACAGACAAAACATTCCATAAAGTAGTGACACTCAGTGCAAGCCAGAGTAATCATTGGATGCCAGAAGTCTTTTGCATACAATCCCTATCTAGTGCCTACTGATCCATTATTCACAGATTACTTTCTGACTTGTGGCCTTATGTGATGTGTAGTGGTTTTTCACCTAATCATGTGATACTTTCAGCATTTTTGAAATAATATTAAATTAGCTTATCATTTTAAATAATATTTTAAACAAAAATATTTATCTTAATCATATAATTTAAAATATGTATCACTTTTATTAAGCTATTCTATCACTGCAGCATTTTAAATATAATAAATTAAAATTAATACTATATTTTAGATAAATTATTGTATCATTTTATATTCAATTCATTTTAAAATGAGTTCAAACTATCTAATATATATTTATAAGTTTCTACTGAGTTTGAACCCTTGCTATTTATAATATTAAAATAACTTTATTTAAATTACAAAATATTTTAAAACAGAATATAAAGTGCATATTTTCTGTATAAGTATGCGTGTATCCAAATAGCTGTAACTGATGCTTCAAAAAGCCCATGTATAATCCTAGTGAATGGGAAAACTCTGGAGATTATTATTTGAAACTGCCCCAGTGAAATCACATTTAATAATCGTTATCCTGAAAGCTAAAGACAATTCACTATGATTTTTATGAATTTTCATCAAAGGATTAATGATTATTTTTTTAAAATAATTTCAGATTTTAAAAGCCGACTTGACTTTTTTTTTGTTCTAAAGTGTTGAACAGTACCATTGTCTTAGTAACTGTGCCAGTGAGAAGAAATGTTTTTGTTCTAAAGCATGGGACAGTAGTTGTTTAACAAACGTTTTGGGAGAAGAAAAACTTCTATGAAGGACTTCTAATGAATAAATATTAGAACAAATAGAATAACATTTTTTTTAAAACTTACTTTATAGCAGATTGGAGTTTTTTTTGTAAATATAGTTTATTTATCTTTTATCTTACTAATAATAGTACTAAGTTTTTTTTCTTTTTATTGTTAGGCAGGAGAATTACATATAAAAAAAATCTATTAATCTAACATAATTATTATTGTAAGGAATACTTAATTCTTTGTAAAGTTTTTTCTAGATATTTTTTTCTAAGTATGACAGTTCTTGCTGAGTAAATGCTATTATTATTTAATATGTTTCTTTTATGAAATATGGACCAGAAAATGTCTAAGAGTGACCAACTAGTAATTTGTCACTATGGGTAAATTTTGTAAAATATATTAATTTTTACATGATGTATATTATTTTTTTAGATTGCTTGGAATATTTTTGTAGTATTACATTATTACATGAACGTATGAGTAAGTGAGTGTGCATTAAATACAGATAAAACTTATTATTATTATTATTATTATTATAGAGATATGAGCTAGGATTTTTTAAAAAAAGATATGCATACTTTTCTTTTATATTACAAATGTAATATTTACTGATACATATAATTTTATATGATTCTTTAAGTGGAGGAACCCTATTATTATTATTTTTTAAATGTTTTGAAGTATTGGTTTAATACATTAATGCAAAATCATTTGTATTTTTATTGCTGAGATTTGAAAGTGAATAAACTTTTTTCTTGTTATAGTAGTTTTAGATTATTGAAGTCATATGTGAATCTTATTTATTGTTTTAGAATAATGTGTGATAATTTTGCGATGTAGATTGATAAATCTATTATGAAATTTTTAAGTAGTAGTGACCTTGGGATTATGAAAAGAAACCAATGAGATGCTTGTATGTAGCATGTATAGGGAATAGAAAGTAATTTATATTATCTTAGTTGTTTATGCAGGTACAAATAACATAGCCCTGTGACTTGTATATTTTTCATGGGCAGTGTCTTTCTTAGTATTATGTATTAAAATGTTTGAAGGAGCTGAATAAATAGCGTGGACATTATTTTATATTTGAGGTCATTAGACGGAGAAGTCATACCTCTTCGTATGATTGTTGCTATGTAGATTATCCTATATTTTTATACTATTGAGTCTATACTCTAGTTGGTTCTTCATGCCTACACATCATATCGCTATCTTAATTTCAAAAGTTATTGTATAGAACAGTATTGAATTTATGTAGGAGTATAATAAATAATTTTGGGAATTATAGAATCGTTATTTTTGAAAGAAGATAAGATAGGTTTTATCTTACTTTGGTTTATGTTGAGATCAAATACAAATGAGATTGAAAGTAAATGCAAACTATAAGGATAAAGAATTATAAATATTTTCGTATTTTATTAAACTATTTTTTTTAAAAAAAAAATGTGATAATAAATTTTTCACAAGATTTTTTTGAATAATTTTTGAGTATTTTGATTATACATGGTGATGCATATTTTTAAAGAATAAAACATCCACAAAAAACAACATAAAATATAATGAGTATATTTTGTGAATATTATTTTATGTTTAGAACACACATAAAACTCACACATAGAGATTTTTATTAGAGTAATGCCAAGCAAGATATATAAAGGTATATCAATTATATTATTTTATTTAAGTCCATTTATTTATTTAACGAACCAAAATAAATATTTTTGAATAATATCAGCACTATCATAGTAGAAGTTTGTTTAATTTATTACAAAATCTATGAACGTATATTAAAAATAAATGTTACTTCAGTAGTTTATAATTTCATATATTTGTGTATGCTTACGGAAAACATATTTTTAATACATGTCATTAATGAATATTATTTATATTCACCTATAATTGTATACGTAATTATTATTATTATTATTATTATTATTATTATTATTATTATTATTATTATTATTATTATTATTATTATTATTATTATTATTATTATTATTATTATTATTATTATTATTATTATTATTATTATTATTATTATTATTATTATTATTATTATTATTATTTTAAATAAATGTGCAAAGTTATAAGTCAGAGTAAAGGCTTATTTACTTGTTGATTTTTTTTATTATTTTAAAATGAAGTATGTAATTTATCTAAGATGTAACTGTAAATATTGTATATAGTTTTCTTTTTGTTAAAAGTCTATAATAATTTTTGTTAAACTTGTTTTTATAAAACTGTGTTGTGTTGATTAGTCACATTACAAATACATGATCTTCAGATACTAACCCAAACAATATTTGCACAGTATGAATATAATCATTTATTTAAGACATTATAGTGCTTCAGAATATAATTTATTTGTAGAAATTTCATTTTACATTATTATTAGCATTATGGTCATAATTAATTATATAACTTATTGGATAAGATTATAACATTATTTGTTGCCACATATTCTCAGATTATCAGATTATACCACATATTCTATTTAAGATGCCACATGAAAACGAAAAGATTATATTATATTATTGTTATTATTATTATTGATAGTTACCATAACATTGAAAATAGATAAGATTGATAATTTTTCATCGAAGATTATTATTATTATTTGTTGTTATTATTATTATTAATTAGGTGTAGCTGAGGATGATACAAAATCCCTTATCAGACTTAGCTACAGGAGATTATAGATTGATTACAATTATTTAAGGAACCTGAGATAATTATAATTAAATTATTATTTTAATAAAAAGATTAGGATTTATTTATTAGCATTATATTAAAATGATTATTATTTTAAAGTCGTAATAATGCTATGGATTTATTATTATTTGAAATAATAAGGGAGGATAGTATTCTTATGACATTGAGGTTATATCCTGTAGAATATTGGCTCAATGTAATTCTTTACTGCTTGTATTTCACTTTATCGTCTCATAATTTATTAATATTTTATTTATTTATTTTTTTTGTAAACCGAACCATTTATTATTTATTAAGTAGTTAGAGCTAGTTGAATGGTAGACAGTATCATAGGATATCTTTGCTATTGATTATATGTATTTTAGCTGAGTATAATCATTTATCTGAGCTAGTCGTATTTTGCTTATCATTATATTTCCAGTTAGTGAGGGTACAATATATATATATATATATACAATGAAAAATTCAATATTATGTTCGTGTAAACAGAGATAAAATTTTAACTTTGAAGTTGCCAGATAACTATCAATTATTAATTGATATTTCTGAGGTCATATAAGTTTTATTTATTCACCTATATAATAGTTATCTTGATTTACATAAAGTAAAAGATGCTATTCTACTTCATACCCAAGTTGTTATAAGGATTTAAAAGTAGACATCTTTAATATTGTATAATGTTAACATATGTGTAACCTATACACCAATATTTGTAGGCATAAGAATACAGAGTACTATATAACTTAAAATTCATAAAAAAATATTTCATTTAATATTTAAAAAAAAAATCAAGTCAGATGTCACATGACCTAATTTAATAAGCTTGGATTTACAAATGTTATATATAAAGCTCACAAAACAAGCTCTTAACAAATTATTATAACAATTTACATTTCAAGTATCACTGTCTATTTTATTTAAATCTAACACAAAATACCTAATATATAAATTAATAGAAAAAAACTTGTTTAACCTCAGGACTATGAAGACAACATCTCAAATAAAATACTATCTCAGTTTAGATGGATATAATCTCTTAATTTTCCTTGTTTATATAATAATAAAAAGTAATGAATATATATATAAAAGTTACATTACATATAAAGTAATTGTCCTGAATTTTTATCTTCATCTCTTTTTGTAGTTGCAAATAAATGGATTCATTTTAATGGGCAAACATTCATTAAACCATGTGGACTACACAAAGAAGACATCCATCACTCTTTCACACCTTAAAAACTTATCTCTCTCTTTCTCTCTCTCTATATATATATATGTCATATTATTATTACTATTTGCGGGATATTCCGTGTAGTGAAAAAGCTAAATGCTGACGTTTCAGTACAATATCAAGTACCTTCCTCAGAGTGTCCTCTTTCTCAAATCATAAGAATGCATGTGAGATTTAAAATCGTTTTTATCGTTTTCTTTCTCCTCATATTTAAATTCTATTGGTTGAGAAGTTTTAAAATTTATTTTCTCTTCCAATAGTTTCTTCCAAATGTTGTTAATCTTCTTTAACTCACACCTTTCATTTATGCTCTTGGGCATAAAAAATTGTTACAACTCCGCCTTTTATTAAGTAATACTTTTCATCCAACATTATGGTCAATTTATGATAAAATCGTTTATTTTAGAGTGACTAAAGAAGGTGATTTTAAATTTTGAAGGCAAATGAATAAATTTAACAAACTACTTACAAAGAAACAGGAAATACTATCTTTGTCTTTGTCTGAACGAGGAAGTGTGCACGCTGTAAAGAATTTATCTGATAGAAAATTATCAGACTTTGAACTAAAAGTTTTAAATAAAGGTTTTAATTTTGCAATAACACCAACAAAATTACCTTTTGAGGATATTATTTGCAGAGTGGAAAGTAGTCTATCAAAAATACCTTGTGGGGATGCAGATATAGTGAGGGGAAAAATATACGATATTTTAAATAAGGCAAAACCACCTAAAACTAATTTATCAATTAATGAAAGAAGAGCTTTGTTTGCTTTAAAAAATGACAAATCTATTACTATTCTTCCGGCAGATAAGGGTAATACTACAGTAATTTTAAATAAGGCTGATTATTTTAAAAAAATACATGATTTATTAAATGATAATATTTATAAAACAATTTATAGAGATCCTATGACTTATCTTGAAAAGAAAACGAAAGCATTAATTTTTTCTACTGATCTAGATTTAGAAACAAAGATACAGCTTACTCCGAGGCAAACATCTTTTTATCCAAAATTATATGGTTTACCAAAAGTTCACAAGCCAGATATTCCATTGAGACCGATTGTAAGTGCAGTTGGTTCACCTACACAGACACTAGCTCGTTTTTTGACTTCTTTTTTACAGCCGCATTTAACAACGATGTCATCATATGTTAAAGATGCTAATCATTTTCTTGAGCTTATCCGGGATATTAAATTGACTAAGAATGATATTTTGGTAAGTTTTGACATTGTTTCACTTTTTACTAGTGTACCTGTAAATGAAGTGATTCAAGTTTTAAAAAATATTCAGTTGCCTAATTTTGCTGTGGTTTTGATTGAACACTGCTTATCGAATACATTTTTTGTTTTTGATGGGCAGATGTATAAACAAACATCAGGTCTAGCTATGGGTTCACCAATTTCTCCAGCATTAGCTTCTATTTTTATGGAGGATTTGGAAAATAAAATTTTGACTTTAGCAGTTAAAAAACCATCTATATGGCTGAGGTATGTTGATGATACCTTTGTTATTTGGCCTCATGGTAAGCATGCTCTTGATGACTTTTTTAATTTTTTACACTCTCTTCACAACAATATTAAATTTACCATGGAAATAGAAAATAATAATCAATTATCTTTTTTAGATGTTTTGATTGAAAGAAGGGAAGATGGTTCTTTATCCCATGGTATATATAAAAAACCAACACACACTGGGAGATAACTGCATTTTTCCTCTCATCACCATCCTGCACAACTATTTTCAATGGCAAAGACATTATTGGATAGAACAAAGAGACTTTCTGATGATAGCCATTTTCACTGGGATCTTTTTGCTACTAATAAAATGCTTCTTCATAATGGTTTTAATTACAAAATTATTAATAGGGCTTATACATATCAAAAGAAAAAAGATTTTGATACATCAAAAATTAAGACAATTTTGCCATATATTAAAGGAGTAACTGATAGAATTGGTAACATTTTAAAGAATAATAATATTCACACAATTTACACTACTTATAAAAAAAATTAGTGAAATATTTCCTCTTCCTAAAGATAAAATTGCTTTGGAGTGTCATGGTGTGTATGAAATTCCATGTAGGGTCTGTCCACATACATATATAGGACAGACTAATCGTAGAATAAATATTAGAAAGGAAGAACACATTCTGGCAGTGAGAGAAAAATCCAATTCATCAGCTATTTATTCTCATATTAAATTAACAAATCATGATATCAATTTTGAAAAAACAAATATTTTAGCAAAAATTGAACAATATGACCAGAGATTGCTAAGAGAAGCTATAGAGATTTTTAAAAGGCCCAAGAGCATAAATGAAAGGTGTGAGTTAAAGAAGATTAACAACATTTGGAAGAAACTATTGGAAGAGAAAATAAATTTTAAAACTTCTCAACCAATAGAATTTAAATATGAGGAGAAAGAAAACGATAAAAACGATTTTAAATCTCACATGAATTCTTATGATTTGAGAAAGAGGACGCTCTGAGGAAGTTACTTGATATTGTACTGAAACGTCAGCATTTAGCTTTTTCACTACACGGAATATCCCGCAAATAGTATTAATAATATGACATCTTTTATCCGTGAAAACATTAGAATTAACATATATATATAGTCAAGTTATTTTTAAAGAATAAAATTGTTTTTAAAAAATCAGACTCATTATTTTGCTTCATTATAAATCATCATGTAAATAACACTGTCTTAAAAATGATATTTGACTATTGATAATTAACAAACATCATCTTTAATGTAATACTCATTAAAACATATTAAATATATCAAGATTTATCATGAGCATCATTTTAAAATGTCAGCATGAAAATTATTCTAATAGATTCTCATTAGCCATCTTATTCATGTATTGTTATTTATCATAATAATTCAAATTATGCATTTTTCTTTAGATTTTGCAGATGTTTATCTCTAAATTAAGATTTTAATTGTACAAATATTTCATGTCTTTAAAAATTAGTACATTTTCATTTAAACCTCTTATTTTTTTTAATTTTGTCAATTAGATATTTTTGTTTTTAACACTTGTAAATTATATTGAATGATTTACAGTATTATATACATATCTCTATCTTATAATATTTTATTTGTTCATGTGTAGGCTTTATTTTTTCTTTCATTAAGAAGTATGATATATACATACATAATAATAATAATAAAACATATATTTAAAATCTATTTTTTCAACTCATAAGTATTTATTTATTTAATATTAAATTGCAATCCTTCCAAGTTTAATAATATTATTATTTTTATCCATCAGTTATATTGTTATTAATAAATTAATCTAATTAATTGTTGTTGTTGTTGTTGTTATTATTATTATTATTATTCCTTTTATTATTATTATTATTATTATTATTATTATCATCCTCATTATCATCATCATCATTATTATCATCAGCATTATTAGTAGTAATAGTAGTAGTATGACTGTTTGAAGGTATAATTATTTAGATATTGAACTATCCATATACCATTTCATCTTTGCTTAAACTTTCATCACTTTGACATAGTAATGAAGATGATCATATTTTAAACACAAAATTTTAAAGGCATTCTAATTTACACAAATACTTTCTTACCATTAAGAAATACCATTTAAGCATTAGTAGGTTTTATTGTATCTTTCCACTTAAGTATATACACACTATATATTTTTACCAAACACACCCATTCTACAAGGAACAGGGTTACAATATATATATATATATATATATATATTGTAACCTCTGCTTTCTTCACCTATTTCCCTTTATATACAAATAAATGCCCAGGTGCCAATTCTATACAAGATAGAATAAATATATAACTGAAATTGCTTTTCTTCTTACTAGTACGATTCTTGTGTTGATATTACTCTATGGCTTAGCTCAGTTGGGGTTATAGGGTATGGTAGTCATATAAGATGTAAATAGGATGATAGAAACATTTATAAATAACTATTCTATAATATTGATTCAACTATATTATAAGCATCTATTAAATAATAAGGATTATTATGAAATTGATAATTATTACACTAAATAAAGTAGAAACAATGATGAGGTTGGGTACATTTTTGCCCTACATCACCATCCATTTTAAGAAAAGTAAAACACATTTTTAAACACTGCCATATTAAGATCTGTTAACTATATAATGTTTGAATAAATGACCTATACTGGAAAATCTATAAATTCTACATTTATATTATGTTAAACATATGTGTGAGTGGAAATCGACAATCCAACGCATATAATAAAACAACTCATATGGGATATTATTTCAACAAAATATTTATTATAAGAAACTTTATTTTGTAACACATCGATGATGATTTAAATATTTCCCTTATAATAACACAAACTTGTTTAATATTTATTAAATAAATTTAAGTGACAGTTTTATTAATATTTTCCTTTTCATTAAATAAAGTGAAATTTTCCTAAGTTAATATTACATTCATACTGGAGGATGAATTGTTAATAATGATAATAAATGAGATATTGATAATATATGTAATATGATTTAATAATTATTTATAATTAATAATTTTAGTAATGGTCTTCTTCAATATTTCTTTGTTTACCATATTTTCGAGTGTGTTTGCTTTTACAAAAGTACAAATACAATGCATTTATAAATTATAATTTATACAAGTTTATTTATGGAACAGATGGTGCAACAAATTAATCATTAAACTAACGATCTTATTTAAAATGTATTATAAAAATATAAAAAAATATTTATCTGATATAATCAGTATATGTTGTCTGATGATAACTACATCCAAATGAAGAAAGGGAGGGGCATAATAATAAATAAACATTCACATATATGTATGCATGAGGGTTAATTAAAATGTCCAAAGTCAAACTTGAATCATTAATATAATATCGACTAACTTTTAAGACATAAAGATTACGAAACTTATCCAACCTATCATTAATAAAAGGGGCCTTTGCCACTTCATTTAAAAAGAAAAGAAAATACAACTATTTCAGCATATGCTTTAAAATAAGTAAGGAGACTAACCACCCATAATTTAATAAGCAAATAATCAGGAGAGTATAACTCAATCCATATAATAAAATCATCCATAGATCATTTCTACATCCAAATGCACTCAACGTATTTCCTATATAACAAATCTGTAAACAGACAAACCCTTAATTCTCTATCTTATTTTAACGAATTGCACCATGCAAAAACAAAATAAATATAAACTACAACTTTGGAAAAATAATTTACGACAGTGTACACATACCCGGATATACAATTATATATAATATGATTTCTAAATCATATAAGATAAAGTATTATTTTACAATAATAATAGGTTACTCCAAGCATAACAAAAAAAATATTTATCTATTACAAGCAATAAGAAAAAATACCTATCAACATTTAATCATTAAATGTTGAGTTCTTTTTTTAGACTTGTAAGTTTAAATGAAAGTATACACACTGCTTTCTAAAATAACAATGAATTACAACATTAAAAAAAATTAAACATTGCTCCTTCCGGCTGAAGTATAATTTGACAAGAACTGCAATAATTTCCAATATTTCAGAATCTCTTAATAAACATTTTAAACATTGGTATGCAATGGAATTATTTTATTAATCACAAGAAACAAAATCTCTGACTCGGTAAAATAATCCTAGTAAAGTTTATGACTATTCCTTTAGTTTTAGTACTTAATATAATTTTCATTAACCATTATCAATGATTTATCCTTGCTTGTATACGTTGTGATAATTAATCATTAAATATTGTTAAGTTATGCATTTAAATTACTCATCGTTTTTATATGTGCGTACAATAATGTTCTTTGGTATATAGAATTATCCTCCTGATATAAGAGTTAAAATATACAAATCTCTTCATTTTAATTTTATCTTGCACAATAGAAACAGAAAATGTATTAATTGAAAACCCACATAGCATCCCTCCACAGCGTATAACATATTTCTTTCATTTATCTTCATTTTTAATAATTTTTATAATTCCGATATTATTTTTTTATGGCAATTACGTTAAAATAAACTATAATTAATAATCTTATATAATATCCATGTATTTTTGAATATAGTAAACTTAGGCCATCAGTTGATAAAGGCTAGAGCTGATATCTTAAAAATGTAGCTCTCCATGTATATTTTTTCCTGGAGTAGTATGTTATATTTATCCATAGCAATAGCAAATCTTCACGATGTTTATTTCACTTATCCAATTATTTTTTTAGAGAGTTATTCTATTTTTATAACCGTTTTTATCTCTTCTTCATTGGAATATCTTGTCCAAGCTCTTTCTTGTCCAAGCTCTCTCTTGTCCAAGCTCTCTCACACCTTTTTTATTATAATCAACTTGGCAATATGCCAGAATTTTCTTGCTAATAAAATGTCAATAATAAAACCTTGGAACAAAAGAAAAACATAAAAAAATACTAAATATTAATTTACAAATGCTACCTAATAATAAACAGATAACCTTTACAATTTTAAATGTTAGATTTTAAGTAATATATTATTAGTAAATAATAATAAAATAAAATAAAAAATTCTAATTAATGGTATATGGGTGTATCTGTTTTCTATGACATGTAAATTATGTTACTACAATTTGGACATTATAAGTAATAGTGTTAAATATGAATAAAGTGTGAGATGATGTAAAATGAACATACACCCATATATACAAGTTAAATCTTGGATGGGAGCAGACAATAAGTTAGGAAACTAATGAATAAACATCTTCTATGGCTCTCCTATTAATTTAGCTCTCATACTACCAATCCTAGATATTGTTTATCACCCTCTTCCACTACCAAACACATATAACTTAAAATTTTAGCATCTGGTACACCCAACTAAAGTCTTAATAATTTTTTAAAACCAAATTTTAAATACAAAATCATATCACAATTCTTTTTTTTTCAATAGTTATCTCTAGCCATTATTAGCATGAATGTGAACTTCCCACATTTCATCCTGGTGCCAACCAGGAAGGTCACAATTTATGTGATGATCACTTCATAGTGAGTGATTTTAGGAAAATTATGATTCATATGATCTGCCCTATAGTTTGCCAACCTATATATCTATTCCAGTGATATATATATGCAACAATTTTAATGATAACTTTTCATGAATTTTTCTACATTAATATCTGGCATTAGCAGTACCAGTTTTTAATTAGGGGTTTACTCTCTTATATCACTGCTGAATTCTATATATATATATAGTACCAAAGTACATTGATATGTAATTAATTTATTATGAATCCCATGTTTTAAAATATAAAAGATTAAAATTGAGAGAATAAAATGTAAAAACTAAAGAGCAGGGCGGAGGGGGAATTTGTTATTAAATAAAAATAAACTGTGAATGCTTTTTAAAATAATAAGAAAAATAAACTGTAAACGCTTTTTAAAATAATAATTTTTTTTTTGTTTAAAAGAGGAAAAAAAAGTCTTGTAATAAAAAAAATGAGTTAATATTCTTTAAATGAATTTATAATAAATAATAAAGAGATTTAGTTTAATCTTATAATAAAATAATTAAATATATATATGTGTATGTCATTTTTAATAAAAAATAGAAGCAAAAGCTGATTTATTTCACAAGACCAAAGACGTTGCTGCTAATAAAGTTTTCCATTGTTTAAAACAGTATAAATAGCTCAACATTTTATTATTCTGGGTCTGACTTTCTCATTTTAATAAAATATTTTTTGAAGTAATATCTCTAAAAAAATGTTGCATTGTTAAAACCAACGTGGTGTGCAGTCGACCGAAGCCACCCTATGCATCTAAGATCTGCAATTAGTTTGGAAAGTGATCATGTTTAAATAGACTAAACAAACAGCGGAGTGTACATACACCAAACGAGCCACAAAAATCATACTATGTCACAGGATCTACGGTGGAGTCGTTTACCAGTCGTAAATGAGGTAGAAAATAATTCCATTATGCTGCTTTCACCGTATTAAAAATCCTAGGTAATTATTGACTTTGATATCTTAACATTCCTGATTTCTTCTTAAAATAAAAATAGACTTTATTAGAAAGAACTTTGAACTTTATGAATTAATCTTTAAATTAAAACTTTAAACTTCAAAAGATAATATGTGCAATAATAAAATAAATAAAATCAGATTCTATTATTAAATAATAGTTTTGAAACAATTGCATGCACGTATGTGTGATTTGATTTTTTTTTTTAAAAAATAAAATATAATGTAACATGTATACTTTATTTTCTAAAGTAGTATATTAAATTGCTTTATTTTAATCTTTAAAAAAGAAGTGTGTGTGTTTCATTATAAGATAAAACGATTAATTTATTTTAAATAAAAAATACTTAAATTATTTTTCTTAAAATATTTGTTTATTTTGATATGTGTGGGTAAGTATAAATATTTATTTTCCTTATAAAAGTAGGAGGAAAAAAAATCTAATTATTGATAATAGTATTTCAGGAATAGATTCACTAATTTAAAGATATAAATGTTTTGGCATTCAGTATAATGTTATTATTATTGTTTTTAAAGGCATGAAGTATTATTTTGAATGGTTCAGGGAATTATTTAGTTTTTTTTTTTAAAAAAGTAGTAGTAGCTTCGAGGGGGCATTTAAGATACCATTTGTTTGTTTATTAGTGGCTGATTGGAAACCGATTGAGCTAGCAGGGATTTTTAGGTACCAAATTATGCTGATCAGATAGACATGTTAATTGTAACATAATTAGCTGGCACCTAAGGGATTTTCTTTCTTCTTTCAAAAATAAAATAAAGTGTTTATTTGGTCAGTGTATATTTTGTAGTCGAGCATTGGATGTTATTGGTAGTTCACTACTGATGATAGTTGACACTTTACCTGAAAACCAACCACTTTCTGGAAGGGAAGTTTATGAGGACAAAGTAAATAAAATATTAATTGATATTTTTTTTTGTCGATAGTTGTTGTTTTCCATATTTAAGTATTAATTTTAGATGGAGTTGAGAGGTGGTTGGTTCAATATATATATATATATATATATATGCAAAACCATAAAACAATACAATACTAGATTAAATTCAAACATTTTACCAAAATCCTTTCACAACCATGGTTTCATCTACTACAAATAGACCTTCTCAAGTGAAAATCAAACTATAAAAAATAACAAATATATACACACAATCAAACCTTCCCATATTTCATTTCAAACTCCACCTTCCCTTAATATCAAAAGAAGTCTTCATAAGATTGATAGCATCAGAATCAAGAAGATTTATTATCAAAGTCTCCTTTATTCTTCTTTTTAATTCATTCTTTTCATAAAAAATAACCGAAGCATTGTCAAATAATATTGTATGACCTGTATTCCATTCATGAATATATAAAGCTGAGTTAAGATATATATGTTTAACTCTACTTATATGAACCTTAATCCTTTCATTAAGACTAAACTTACTCTGACCTACATAAAACTTACAACAGCTACATGGAATCTTATAAACAATACCAGGAATAAACCTAATATCAATAGACTGTTTAGAACCATTAAGTAATGAATTGAAATCAGAACCTTTCTTCCATGCAACCTTCATTCCACCCAACAAATTACTATTCTTATAAACCATATTATAAATTGAAGCCTTAAATGGTAATGACATATAATCATTATCTTTACCAACAACATTCTTACCATCACAATCATGACTATAAACATTATTATTAAATACAATTTTTTTAATAAAATCATGACTATAACCCAATTCTACATATTCAGCTGCAAATTGACTTCTTTGAATATCAGCATTATTATTAAAATTATTCAGCCTTCTATTCCTACAACAAAAATTCAACAAAGACATTTTTTTATGTATAAAAGGCTGATAACTATCAGGCCTAATCATATTCCTCAAATTTTTAGGTTTTATAAAATGACTACAAAGTAAAACATCATTAACCTCAACATTTAAATCTAAAAACTTTAATTTTACAAAATCAAAACTACCCCCCTCAATTGTAAACTTAATACTAGAATCAAAAGCATTTAATCCACATAAAAACTATTCTAATTTCTCTTTCTGAATAACAAACAAACAATCATCAACATACCTAACAAATAATTTAATAGAACATGAAAACAAATTAATAACACTACACTCCAAATAATCAATACAGACAGCACCCATCAATGGAAAAATAACATAACCAATAACCCAACCCTCTCTAATCCTATAAAATATATCATTAGACATAAAATACATTGAATCCTCTAGCAGCAAAAGCAAATCATGAAAAACCTTAATCTTATCTGCAGAAAAACATTCCAATTATTTTAAAATTGACACAAAAACATCAATACTTTTGAATCTATTAACCAATTGGTACATATTTTCAATGTCTAAACTACCAAAAACACAATCATTATCCAAAACAAAACCATTTATTTTCTTAAAACTTCAAAAGAAGAAGAAACACAAAATTGACCTAATTTTATATAATCCTTAAAATATCTTATAATAAATTTTGATATTTTATCAACAATTCCTCCTGTAAAATCAAAAATACATCTCAAAGAAAAATTATCTTTATGAGATTTCAAATTAAAGAAAACCTTTAGAGCCACATAATCACTAGGGTAACAATTTAAATGGCAAAGAAATAAAATCATATTTTTCTTTAACCTTTACATCCTTACAAATATTACTATTAAATAAAATACTTTTAACAAATTTATCAGAGTATCCAACACTCAAATAATCTTTATGAAATTGATATTTCTGAAACAAAGCTACCCCACTAGAATTATTTAATTTAATATTCCTATGACAATAATTCCTTAAAGCAGCTACTTTAAATTGTCTTCTTATAAAATTGTGTGTAGAAATAGTAAATTGTTTGGAAATAAGAAAATTGCTTGGAAAAGAGGTGTTACATTGAATAATTTATTAAATAATACAAAAGAAGTTTTTGATAGAAAGACTATTCCTGGTGTAGTATATTTTATTCCTTGTTTATTTTGTAAGAAGGTTTACAAAGGTCAGAGTAGTTTGAGTTTAAATGAAAGAATAAAGGTTCATAAAAGTAGAGTTAAAAATATATATCTTAGTTCTGCTTTTTATGTCCATGAAAAAGATATAGGCCACACTATTGATTTTGATGAAGTTAAGGTTGTCTTCTTTGAGAGAAATGAAATCAAAAGAAGAATTAAAGTCTTTATTATTGAAAATTTATTATTCTGAAGCAATTAACTTATTTAAGAGTTCTTTTAATATTAAGGTTGGATGGGAAGCGAATGGATTTGTGGGTAGTTTTTAATAGTATATATATTGTGTAGTTTTTTGTAATTCTTTACACTTGAGAAGTCTGCTTGTAGCAGTGAAACCTTAGGTTGTGTTTTAATATTATTTTTATGCTGGTCTGGTTTAATTTTAGATTTGGGGTAGTTTTGATATATATATATATATTAACCGGTTGGGTTACATGGTACACTCATATTAATATAGTGTTTGCATATATATATATTGTGACCTTCCAGGTTGGCACCTGGAAGAAATGTGGGAAGTTCATATTTGTGCTAACAATGGTTAAAGATAGTTATCTGAGAAAAATGAATTTAGATGTAATTTGCTAGTTAAAATTAGGATTTAAAAAAATTAAAACTTTAATTGGGTGTACTGATTGGTAGAGTTTTGGATTATATATGTTCGGTAGTAGAAGAGGAGGATGCACGATATTAGGGATGTTTATATGTAGTAGAAAAATTTACATGTCATAATAAGCAGATACATAGATATATTATTAATTAGAATTTTCTTTCCTATATTTTATTTATTATTTACTAATTACGTATTGTTCATAATCTTATACTTAAAAATGATAAAGATTATTTGTATATTGGTGAATAACATTTATAAATTAATATTTGATATTTAATTTTATTATTATTATTATTATTATTATTATTATTATTATTATTATTATTATTATTATTATTATTATTATTATTATTATTATTATTATTATTATGTTTATTCCATTCAAATATTGTATTGCTAAAATTTTATAAACAAAAATTCTGGCACATTTCCAAAGTTGATTGTAATAAAAAAACACAGAGGGCATGAGTAAAGAAAGACATAGAGTTTAAAACTTGAAGGAAAGTAAAAAAAAAGTTCCAAGGAAGAAGAAGTAAAAAAAACTTAAAAGAATCAATAACTCTCTAAGAGTATTAGAACAAATATAAAAAAAACATCGCAAGGATTCTAATAATATACCTGTGAAGAATTTTTGTTATTATACTACTGGAATGATATAAAAATGAGTAGATAAACACTCCCCAGAGGGATACCAGCCTCCAAATTTCTGCCAAATGATGGTCCATATTCACTACCTTTAAAATGCCTGGATGATATGTAAGCTAAATAATTATGATTTATTTTAAAGTATTACCAAAGCTAAATAATATTAAAATGGCAAAATTGTTTAAAATAAAGCTAGCTAAAATTTTCTTATTAGACGCTAGAATTAAACGCTTGATTTTCAATTTTAAGAATTTTCTATCAATATTCTACAAAACAAAATTTAAAATGAAATAGTTTATCTATTTAGTCTTACATCAAGAGGATAATTTTATACTGTATAACTTTACTATTCGCGCATGTATAATAAATAATTCCAATGCATGCAAATGTCATTTATCACGCCTATAACGAAATTCTAAAATAAAAAAAAAGACTATTGTCATTCTTAACAAATATGCTTTAACAATTGGATAGAATTTTTTTTTATGTTATAATTTACTGTTGTCTTTGAAACTAATATGTATGTTTCTTTCAACTTTCATTTTTTTTTTTTTTAAAAAAAACCTAACATGTAATGATGGGATATTGATAAGTATTTTAGTTATTGATTACAACAGATGTATAACCATTTTTTTATTTTTTTTTTTGTTTTCTTTAAAAAAAAAAAACAATGTAACTTCATATCATTATAATATGAAAATCTATTGTTTTGTATGATCTAGAAATTATATTATAGGTGATTATAGATATTTTGATTGTGTGTGTGATGCTATAAATTATTATTTTAAAAAAAATTTATTTATCATGCTTCAATTTTGAAGTTTATTAAAAACAAATAAAGAATTAAAACCTTGTCTGTTATAAGTTTGTTATATAGGAAGTATATTGAGTATAGTTGAAGGTAGAAATGGTCAAGGGATGATTAGATTATTTAGATTGAGTTTGGAGATATTATTTAACCCTCACGTATATAAGTATAAGTATAAGTGTTTGGTTATTGTTTTTTCCTGCCTTTCTTTGTTCTTGTATAGTTAGTGTTAGATGATATACACTAATTATAACAGATAAGTGTTGTATAGATTTTTATATAATATGTATAAAAGATGATTGATTTATGGCATCATCTAAGTTTTATAAATAAGCTAATAAAAAGTATGTTTTAAAAATACATCATATTTAAGATATTATAAAAGCACACATATTCAAAAATATATGATTTGTATATTAAATATTAGTCAATTTTGGTTTTACTGTAGAAGAAATATAATTGGTTAGAAAGGTGCATAAAATAATATTTATTATTATTATTATTATTATTTAATTTGTCTTTTATTTTTTTTAATAAATGTTTTAATGAATTAAAAGCCCAAATGAATTGCTTGATTATATACCTTCGTTTCTCCATTTCCACACACACACACATATATATATATATATGGTTAACATAGCATAGCCCTAAAATATATAGATTTGCAAGTAGAAGTCAATTTATTTAACCTGTCTGGAGTTGATAAATCACCATATTACAGTGCTAATAATATATTCTACTTTGCTTAGAATAGGTGGTGATGTGGATAAAAAGATACCCGATCATCATCATTATCTATCTTATATTAAATATGATAATTGATAATTTTGCAATAGTTTTATAATTAAATAAATGTGTGGCATATGATTAAATTAGTGTTACAGAATTGTTATTAATAAATGTTTTATTACTCTTATTTGCATCATATATAAAGACCATATCCTATAACCTCAACTGAGCTAAGCCATAGAATAATTACAATATAAGAATCTTTTAAATAAGTTTAAAAGCAATTTACAATTATAAATTTTATTCTATCTTGAATAGAATTGGCACTTGGGTATTTATAAATCTAATGAAGTAAACATTTGAAGAGAGCAGAGGTTACTATATATATATATATATATATATATATATTACTATATCTTTATATATATATATATATATATATATATAAAGTAAAGGAAAAGTAGAAATAAACACAGACAAATTTTTGCAGATATGTTTCTACATTTCCTAAAATAAAATAATAATAAATAAAGGGTTAAATAACTCTGGGCTTAAAGTAAAATATTATTGTGAAATAAGTATTTTAAAAAGGTCTGATAAATAATATTTGTAATTCTGATTTTGAAATTAACAAAAAAAGCATAATTTATTTTTTAAAATCTTTTAAATTAATACTTGTATAAAATATCTTTTTTTAATTAATGCTTATTTGAATTTCTATTATGTAGTTAAAAATCTTTGTAGATTAAAAATTCTAAAGGATTATCACACCTTTGGTCAAATTCCAAAGATTAAAGTAAAACCATGAATGTCACACTTTGATAGATATTTCCAGCTTGTTTTCAAATGGATTACACAGATTGAAAACAGCCACTGTGTTTTTGTCACCTGACCTAACCAAGGTTATAAAAGACTGATAAAAATATCAGTTTGTTCTGCTTGCAGTTTTGTAGGAGTTGGTCAGAAGAGTTTTTAATATTTTAAGCAGTGACCAACTAGGCCAACAACAAAGTCTGGATAGTGATTTTTGAAGAAAACAGTCTGGATAATAGTTTTTTGTAAGAAGGGTAAGCTAAAACGTTTGTTATAATATTTTGTTGCAGCTTCTTGAAGTTTGCAGCAGTTGGTTTTAGCTGACCATAGAGTTGGTAGAATAGCTACCATGAACTGATGTAGCTGAAGGCAGGAGCTGCTACTATTTTCCTTCACAGGAGTTTTGATTCACTTGAAGTTGGGTCACTTCTGAATCAATAGCCTGGAAAAAAAGAGGACAAAATAGCTAGCAGAGTTATACAAATCTCCTATAAAGATCTAAGGACAGTCCACTGTCTTATAGTTTACTGCAGAGTTTTGATTCATGAAACCGGGGTCACTTCAAATGGATCAACTAGCTGCTTAAATATGTTCTAGAAGATAGCTTGGCAAATGCTTGGACTACAAAATGAATATCATGGTATGCCAACCAATTACCGGAATTATAAACTTTTACCTGATGATGACAACAAACCTGAATTACATTTTCTGATGGACCAAAAACCAAGATTACCAAGAGATAGCTTGGAGAAATTGGTGTACTTATGCTGCCATTTATCTATACATGCACGAAACACTGACAAACACATTGTGTGTGTATACAGTGAGTTATTTTATTTTAATATTTCTTAAATGACTTTTAAAATTATAAATTAATAACTTAAAGTAAAACAAACAAGTAACTTTTGCTTGAGTTGAAATCTAATAGCAGTTATACATAATAATGAAATTTTAAATAATTTCTTTGCTCTGAAGTGACAGATATATAAAACGATTTTATTTTTCATTTATTAAGTAAAAAAGAGACATTTTATATTTAGAGACTTTGATAATTAATCAGCAAGTACCTGTCAAACAAAAGTTGACTATTTAGTTTCATAAAAAAAAGAACTTATAAACTGAAATTAAATTTTAAATTGTAATATACACACGTATATGTGTGAAATTTATGTGTTTTCCAAATGAATTAAATAGGTAAAAGTCAGTGTGCGTATATACACGCACACTCATATATGTAAAATTTTAATATTTTTTTGATTAAATATCAATTCATTTTTTTTTAAATATTAATTGTATATTATAACTTTACATCAGTGCACATATATATATGTATAACTTGCACATCAGTGCACATATATATGTAAACCATAGTAATAACATGAATTGTAGCTTGTAATTTTGTAAATTAATGTAACAATTTAAATTTTGGATAGTAATTATGTAAATTACAAATGTAATAATTATTTTATGTTTAACTGAAATGTCTTCATCATATATTATAAAACACACATCTGTGTATGGATATATGTATGCATTTATAGATACCCATTAAAAATAATGCAGTTAAGGTAATAATTTGAATTTTGTAAAAATCTTGTAAATTATAGAGTGATGACTTTATTATTGTGTATCATTCAAAATCAGAACCCTTAACCTATAAGACCTTAAATATCATTTTTAATTGTTATTAATAAACTTATTTAATTGTAAAACTTGTTTCCATCATCTCTTGGTCACATACAGTAATACAGCTTATGTTCTATGAGTTGGATTCATGCACGGATAAATGGGGATGTTGTAACAGTCAGAAACATGTGATTAGTTAACATAATGCAGAATTCGACCACCACACAGAACAGCAGCACCATCGAGGTAGCAAAGCCACCTGTAGTACTGAGTTCGAACATAGTTTATCGGTTCCACAATACAATCTATGAAACAATGCTTCTGATGCGACATTAATAAATATTTCTTTAGGCATGGTGGTCAGGGTATGCAAGAGATTCATGATTTTATTTTGAGTTAGCCAATCAGAACATTAATCTTACACTAATATTAATTAAACACTTATATTTATAAACCGAGGAAACATATTGAATGGGTATCAAATAAATAAAATGTAACTACAGATGTATAGTTTGAAATTATTTATTGAAACACTTTAATAAATTATTTACTAATAATATTTGATAATATTTAAACTGAGTAATGGAATTTTCCATTACTTTTATTCAAGAAATACATTTATTTATTTAGTAACGTTTATGAAATCATTTTATCAATAATACCTTTTATTTAAGATCTCAGTAGTGGTATTTCTGATACTGTTCATGTTTACAAAAAGAAATACATTTATTTGATGATGTAATCTAGCTACTTAAAATTCTTGAGCAAGTATTTCTAAGGTATTCCTTTAGGGATTTATTACTTTTGCAATGCAAGAGTCTAAAATAAGATTTATAATAGTAGCAGTGGACATATATTTATTTAATTAAAGATATTTACTAATAACTAAGAGCTAACATTTATTTGAGAGTGATTTATGAAGATAATGAGGGTGGAGTGATACATAGAATAATAAAGTTAGTTAAAGAAGCATGTGGTACATTTTAGAAAGGCGATATGGAATGGCAGTATATTGAAACTGCAAAGCCATGAATGAGTTTATAAGAATGACGGGCTGGCATTTGCCATCAGCCCAAAGAAGTAAGGTGTCACATAAGCATAACCAGGGACAAGCGGTTCATGCTGCAAATGCCTGCTGGCTGTGTGACTTTTGACAATCCCTATGGGAGCATTTATTATGTCCGCTTGTGTAGGATGACTATGGTTAATTTCAACCCTATTGAATCTGGAATATTCAAGGCTTGGACTGGGTCATCACACCTCTAAAACATAACACATGTATAATGTATAGACGATTCTGGTAAGATTTAAATAAATTTTCTAACTCGGCCCTACATTATCAACATTTAATAAAGAATGTTGGTGACTCTCAAAGAAATGCAATTTTATGGAATTAATAATTAAAATTTAATAAATCTAAAACATATATAAACTGGGTGATTATTACAACTAATATTCCAGCCATTTGTTAAGTAGTAGACCCCTGTATTACAATAATATGAAGCATTGAATGCATGTCGATTTATATGAAAATTAAGTTATTTCTGAAAGTAAATATTAATGAAAATTTGACATGCATCCACTGTTTCAAGCGATCATAGATTTAAACTTAGAAAATTATGAGCATATTAATTATATAATAAAATGTAGATTTTAGAAATACACACCCAAGAAAGTTAGAGTTAGGCAAGCTAGATTATTAAAGAACTTTACATTAAAAAAATTAATAATTAATTTTTGTTTTACAAATGAGAATTTACATTTTATAAGTTAGATAAAGAATGAATAAGCTATAGCAGGATATTAGTAGAGTACTCTAGAGAATTTGGACACAGGTACCTGCTTATGAGAAATTTTCCGATTCCGTGATCAGTCGCAAATTGTTCATGATTCTATCATTAGCAGTTCTTTACAGCTTTTGGATGATTCATGCAATTAAACAGCAGCAGCTTTCAAATTATTTTAGGCAGCAGTCTTCATGGTTGAATTTATGAGGCAATGGAAGGTTTGGCATCCAATAGGCCATCTCCGGGCGGAGAATAGTCTGGACGCTTTTACTCAATCATACCGTGGCAGGAAAAATTTATTTAATATCTTGGAGACTCTCCTGATCGAGAGCAGAGCTAAAGTTAAAGTGCCTGTTTCTAGCAAGTCTAAATTGGCCTCTTTTCTTAGATCTTATCTTTCACATTTTTGTTATAGTTTATTTTTGGATTCCACTTAATCTGCCCTGAGGATAATCAATGTTTTTTTTTTGTTAATTCTAATTATAGAGAAATCTGCCTTACTATTGTTTACATTTACATTTTACATTTAAATTTTATAATTACATTTTAGGGAATTTTTTTTTTAATTAATCTATTATCTCTCACCGACCAATTCTTTTTAAAATTTCAAAGACAAAAGGGGAACATACGATTATTTTTACTTTTAATTAAATATTACAATCTATTTCTAAATTATTATTAACTGAAATTTAAACAAAGCAATAAATAACGGATTTTACAATTTAAAATAAATGATTAAAATTATATATTTTTATATAACTAAAAGGAGAAATATAAATTATATTATTTATCTTTATTTATTGCCTTAAATTTGAGATTGAAATGTGTGCATGTTTGTGTTGAATTCTACATATATCTATACATTTTTAGTATTGCTACACACACAATTTGCTACCAAAAAGTTTAAATTTGGGTAGGATAGACCGGTGAGTGAGAGACGATAGAAAAAGGTGAAACTTAAGATTTGAATACAAATCTTACTGTTTCATTTCCTCATATTTCCCATGAACAATTAAGGAAGAACAAAGGAGGCAAGGAAAGAGAAAAAAAATTGCTACATCACATAATTTAAATACGTAAAAAAAAATTTTTTTTTACAGATATATAGAAATATAGAAAGCAGAGATTACATGAAGCAACAAATAATTTATATACCCAGGTCTAGAATTTATAGCTTAATTAAAATGGCCTAATTTGCCTGTGTCTGGTTAGAAATCATAGTAATATTAGTTAAACTGATTATATATAAAAAAAAATTCTTAGAGTATGATTAGTTAATGTAATATATATATATATATATATATATATATAAATTCTTAAGAGTAATAGTAATTAAGACAATAATATATATAGCAAAATTTCTATCTAAAGCCTTATTTAACTAAAGTAAATTCCATTCAACCAAATACATTTTACCAAATTCGTTTTAATATTCACATATACATTTAATAACCATCCTAAGAGTCTAAAATATTTTTACAACCCCAGGTCAGGTGGATAATATCGATCTCTCAACATCGATGACTGCAGCCTTGGGTTTTCTCATTTTTGCCTTCTATCAGGTGGTTCTTTGGCCCAATGTTTACAATCAAATGTAGTAAGAAATTCATTCATTTCATCTATGTCTTTTATTCGACTGCCTGTCATTAATGGTTGGATGGTTAGTGGCATGTTACATCAGATAGTTCTATATTTCCATTTCCCCATATTCCACCTGTCTTTTGCTGAGCCTTGTAGATGGCAACTGGCCATACCTATCCGTAAATCTGGTTTTTTCTTATAAAATTGGGAGAACTTTTGTAAGCTCTCTAAGTGGGTTTGAGGGTTTTCCTCTATCTTTCCTTTAATAAGGATTTTAATGTAGATCCTTTTTGCTAAATAGCTCTGGTATCTATTGTCCATTTTCATGATTTCTTCCATGACCTTTGGTACTTTTATATTTTTGTTTCCATCTATGCTTGTCTCCTTTTTACTGCTTTCATTCAAAAGTTCTTGTGGGCCTTCATCTGCTGGAATGAGGTCTCTTTGCTCTGTACACTGATTTACATTTATTACCCTATCTGTCTGCTCTTCTATGGTCATAGGTTCATCAGATCTTTCTAACTTCTTTTAAATTTCCATATCTTTAATTTCTTCTTTTTTTTACTAACTTTGGATATGCTTGTTTTCTCTTCAATGCTGTCTTCATTCATTGGTTCTTGTGGGCCTTTATTTGTTGGAATGAGGTCTCTTTGCTTTTCACACTTATCTTCATTTATTACACTATCTGTCTGTTTTTCTATTATCATAGGTTCGTCAGATCTTGCTAATTTCCTTTCATTTTCCAAATCTTTAGGCTCTTCCTTTTGATTGACTTGGGTTATTCTATATTCCTCTGCTATCATTCCTAACTCTCTCTCAAGACAGATTTTAGAATTTCCTGATATTTCTTAGCTCTTATCTTTTCTTCTTCCTATATCTTTTTTGATTCTTCATCTCTTATTCTTGCTTCCTCCTCATAAATTTTCCTCATTTGTTCCCTATTCTGTCAAAGTATTTCACATAACTTTAAACTAAAGTCCATTGCCCCTATGTATTGTTGCAGAGCTTCCCTTCGCTCGGGTGTCAACTCCAAAGCTTCAGATAAATCTACTAGCTCTATATCAATATTTTCTGCTTCCATTTTCTTAATATTATTTATTTATCTTATATTACTAGCATTTGAATATCCCCCCCTGGTATATTTGTCCTATCACACTCTTTCACTGCCCTCACCTACTCTACATTGCCCTATCTCTATATTGCTGCATTTAACATATATATTACAACAAACTACTGCCAACGCTTATAAGCCACTGCTGTCTATAATATATATAATGGGGCATTAATAAAATATTTACTGTTAACATATATAACAAGTCTCTGCTGTATATGATATATATAATGGTGCTTTAATAAAATACTTATTGCCACTTGCTTTCTCATTTAGTGACTGATTACTTTTTTTTGACACACACACACACACACACACACATATATATATATATATATATATATATATATATTGTAACCATATATTTTAGTAGAAAATATATTAATTGATGTAACTTATATAAAAATTTCTCTTTCTTCTCTTGGTGATTTGGTTGGTTTGATTCGCACTTGAACAGATTACTTTCTGATATTATTTTAATAATTTAAATTTGCTTTATTCCATATGCTAACTGATATCAAAACGTTTAACTTTTAAAAATTTGACAACACATAAAAATTTGGTAAAATGTTATTAAAAATAATATTTTATTTTCATTTATTTAAAGTAATCTTGAATTATTATTTCTATTGAATTAAAGTAAAACCATTTGTTCAATTAAAATAAATTATTAAAAATAAATACAATAATTACGTAGGCGTCTCAATGTAATAAAAGAAAAGAGCGCGAATTTCTAGGAGAATATTGTCTGTTAGTTTGTCTTTTGGTGGGAAGAAGAACAAAAACGGTAAAGGCAAATGGTGTAAAATTTGCTGAGCTGATTTTGAAACCGTTAATAAGTAAATAGACTACCACAAAATTTGCTATAAACATAAAATAACTTAGTGGTATCTAATTAAGATGGATCACTAAAACTTAAAGATCTTTTCAAGTCGTTCGGTCAACTGAATCAAATCACCGTAGCGTTTTCCAATATCGCATTTTTGAAATGTCGGAGCTTCCCAGTTTGAAAGAATTAAATACAAGAATTTGGTATGTTTTGAAATATTTATTATTCTACAATTTGGAAAATTTGAATCAGTGTTTTAATTACAGAAGATTTATGAAAATGAAAATTTGTTTTTAAAAAAAAAAAGAAAAAGTTTAAGTTAAAATAAAGTAAAGCGTTAAAGCTATCAAAATATTTAATATTTCCGTTTTTTAATTCTGATAAAATATAATATTGATTGATATTTAACTTTACAATGCCATTAATATTTGCTAATTAATTTGTTTAACACTTGGATCATAAACATTTTTCAAATAATTAAACAAAGCTATTGTATAATTGTATCGTCAGTTTAAAATGAATAAAGTAATAGCTGTAATTGGTTATTCCTGGATTAACGCAATGGATAAATAAATACTTGCATGGATAGGATAAACTTGGAACACTTTTGATAGAGAGATGTAGGGATTAATAACTTTATGAAAAACATTTTCATTTAAATTCTGTGTATCATGTTTTAAAATTGTTTCATGTTTGGAGAGCCACGCAAATCGTTAATCTAATATTGCTTTAATAACTAATCAAATGGATATAATTGCATGTATGGAATTTAACTACAGTTATAGCTATTACCTCATATACTTATTATTCTACACATTGTACATGGATTCCACGGATCACATTAGGAGTTACAAAATGCTATACAATCCAATTTGTGATACACATCTGCTAAAATTCATGTATTTGAACTATAAAATGCTTTACATTTAGTTTTATCACACACACACCGTTAAATGTTATATGTTAATGAATAATACATTTATTTAATTTTATCGTTATATGAACTCGCATATGAAGTTCATAAGTTATATTTGTTAGATTTAAATTAATAAGGGTTGAATAAAATATTTATTCAAAAGAATAGCGCTCGCGGAAAAAGCTTAAACAGTGCTTAATGAATTCATGAGACGTAGTAATCTTTGTGAGATATTTTGTGATTCTTTCCAGATTTATATTCCCATGCCAATATTATTTACATTATATTATACATGTTTATTTTAAGCAAGATAAGTAGTACATTAGTTGTCCTGATTATTGTAATATTTTACTAAGCAAGAACCCACATTTGCTAAAGTGTCAGCGTATTCTGAATAATCAGAAGAATTGAGGAGGATGATTTTGCACTTTAATGTGAAGTAAATTATAATGTTGTTTTAGTATGTTAAAGGCTTTAATCTGTGCTGGTGGTTAATCCGCAGATTATTTTAATTGCCATTTTGTATTTTACACACATTCCTGCGCTGGTGGTTAATCCGCGGAATTGTGTGATTATACGTATGACTTTATGATGATGTTAAATACGCAAACATTTAGTATTATTTCATTCCTACGTGTAGATGAATACATCCACAGGAATATGTTTGCTTCACAGATATAAGTTGGGCAAAGTATTTTAGTTAAGCTGCCAAATCATCTTCTTCATTTGTAAGCATAATTTATCGGTTAGATTGATAAATGGCAACAGGACATTCTATTCAAGTACTTCATGATAATTAACTGTTGGTTAATTATTATCTACCGGAGTGTAAGTTTACATTTTCATTTTAATTAATGATTACATTATAGCTAAATCATACAAACATCATATTATTTATTATATGATTATAAGTTTACAGTAGGGATTTATTGAATCTGGAAATGACGTTCAATATTTCATAAGTTAATGCTGAATTTAATAATTGTCTCAATATTCATTATATTAGATTGAAATAAGGTATGATTAGGTTTTTAAATACTGTACCTGTGAGATGTATTGAAGAAAGTCTATTGAACCATCATTTAATTATTTTATTTGTTTATTTATGTTTTATTTAAAATATTGAAATTAACTATTTATTGTTCATAAAGTTTGTAAATAAAAGTTGATTTATAATTAAACTTACTGTGCCGTTGCTATGTGTCATTCATAACATCAGAAATCATAAACTTTGGATAGAGCATACATTATAGAGCATACATTGAATTACATATTATTGTCTACATGATATAAGAATTTATTAATATTTTGAGAAAACATTAAGATGCTTTTCGTCTTTGGTAGTATATGATTGGTAAGGTACAATAAAATCCCATTTACCTTTTCCATCATTGTGGCTTTTTAGTTGATTCTAATATAAAATACAAATTAATTATTAAACTTGTGAACAAATTTATTCAATAATGATATGATTAAATATATTTACCTAACATTTTTAAATTTTCATTCGTCAATACAATAAAAGTCTCAATGATATTAAATTATAAAAGAACCCAATTATTCATGTTTATTAATTGCAAAGCTTTACCTGGACTAGCATCTGTCTTAGAAATCATATAGATGATTTAAAATTTCATAATCTTATGTAATTCCACAAATTACGCTATCTTGTACATGGTCGGCCATAGGGTCGCATACCATAAAAATCGCAAATTGAGGTTTAAAAGTGGTAGAATTGCACTTATAATTTGTTTAATATGTTTTATAATAATACTATGATAGGTCTTCGCGGTATACCCTGGCTGCGATCAAATAAATTATAAAAAGTTAAGTTAATTCATTAATTTTGTCTGTAGTAAATTGCCCCAGATGTTGATTGTAGTCTTTTGTGCATAAAATAAATAGTATGATATGCTTTTGGATACAGCTCTTAATAGCTGATAATGTGCAATGAGAGTTGATCAGTGACCAAGGTTGTAATTCCTAATGCACTTACGTTACGTAGTTGAGATTACACAATTTACGGTTACAATTTATAGTGCCGCAGCAAGTACGGCATGATGATGGGTAGTTGGAGGGGTGATGGAAGGTTGGTTACCACCTTTGTGAGCCATCAGGGTGGACGGCTCCGGGGATTTTGGTTACAATATATATATATATCATTAGATCAAGTATTTTCGTTTTTTCTTAAATTATACACTCATCCCTGCTTTCCTTACATTTGTAATTACGTCTACCATTCCTTCATTCACTCGACACACATTATTTCCCTGATTTATTTTTTTCATTATTTTTGTAAAAAACAAACTCGTATATATATAATAAATAGCTAACTCGAGTAACGAATACTAAAAGAAATTTATATGCATTATATTTTGCTCAGGGATATGGGTATTGTACTGAAGCCTCCACGTTATTGGCGCCAAACGTTAAAAAAAATTATACTATGTAACAGTCAGAAAACGTGTGATTAGTTAACATAGTGCAGAATTTGACCACCACACAGAACGGCAGCACCATCGAGGTAGCGAAGCCACCCGTAGTACTGAGTTCGAACATAGTTTATCGGTTGCACAATACAATCTAAGAAACAATGCATCTGTTGTGACATTAGTAAATATTTCTTTAGGCACGGTGGTCAGGGTATGCAAGAGATTCATGATTTTATTTTGAGTTAGCAAATCAGAACATTAATCTTACACTAATATTAATTAAACACTTATATTTACAAACTGAGGAAACATATTGAATGGGTATCGAATAAATAAAATGTAACTGCAGACGTATAGTTTGAAATTATTTATTGAAACACTTTAATAAATTATTTACAAATAAAATTTGATAAAATTTAAACTGAGTAATGGAATTTTCCGATACTTTTATTCAAAAAATACATTTATTTATTTAGTAACATTTATGAAATCATTTTATCAATAATACCTTTTATTTAAGATCTCAGTAGTGGTATTTCCGATACTGTTCATGTTTACAAAGAGAAATACATTTATTTGATGACGTAATCTAGCTACTTAAAATTCTTGAGCAAGTATTTCTAAGGCATGCCTTTAGGGATTTGTTACTTTTGCAATGCAAGAGTCTAAAATAAGATTTATAATAGTAGTGGCAGACATATATTTATCTAATTAAAGATATTTACTAATAACTAAGGGCTAACATTTATTTGAGAGTGATTTATGAAGATAATGATGGGTGGAGTGATACATAGAATAATAAAGTTAGTTAATGAAACATATGGAAACATTTTAGAAAAGTGATATGGAATGGCAGTATATTGAAACTGCAAAGCCGTGAATGAGTTTATAAGAATGACGGGCTGGCATTTGCCATTGGCCCAAAGAAGTAAGGTGTCACATAAGTGTAACCAGGGACAAGCAGTTCATGCCATGATTGCCTGCTGGATGTGTGACTTTTGAGAAGCCCTACAGGAGCATTTGTTATGTCCGCTTGTGTAGGATGACTAAGATTAATTTCAACCCTATTGAATCTGGAATATTCAAGGCTTGGTATGGGTCATCGCATCTCTAAAACATAACACATATATAATGTATAGACGATTCTGGTAAGATTTAAATAAATTTTCTAACTCGGCCTTACATTATCAACATTTAATAAAGAACGTTGGTGACTCTCAAAGAAATGCAATTTTATGGAATTATTAATTAAGATTTAATAAATCTAAACCATATATAAACTGGGACATTATTACATCTAATATGCCAGCCATTTGCTAAGTAGTAGACCTCTGCATTACAATAAAATGAAGCATTAAATGTGTGTCAATTTATATGAAAATTAAGTTATTTATGAAAGTAAATATTAATGAAAATTTGACACACATCCACTGTTTCAAGCAATCATAGATTTAAACTTCTAAATTATGAGCATGCGATAATTATATAATAAAATGTAGATTTTAGAAATACACACTCAAAAAAGTTAGAGTTAGGCAGGCTAGATTATTAAAGAACTTTACATTAAAAAAATTTAATAATTAATTTTAGTTTTACAAATGAGAATTTACATTTTAAAAGTTAGATAAATAATGAATAAGCTATAGTGGGATATTAGTAGAGTACTCTAGAGAATTTGGACACAGGTACCGGCTTATGAGAAGTTTTCCGATTCCATGATCAGTAGCAACTTCTTCATGATTCTAGAATTAGCAGTTCTTTACAGCATTTGGATGATTCGTGCAATTTAACAGCAGCAGCTTTCAAATTATTTTAGGCAGCAGTCTTCATGGTTGATTTATGAGGGCAATGGAAGGTTTGGCATCCGATAGACCATCTCCAAGCACAAAATAGTCTGGGCACTATTACTCGATCATACCATCGCAGGAAAAATTTATTTAATATCTTGGAGACTCTTCTGATTGAGAGCAGAGCTAAAGTTAAAGTGCCAGTTTCTAGCAAGTCTAAGATGGCCTCTTTTCTTAGATCTTATCTTTCACATTTTTGTCATAGTTTATTTTTGGATTCCACTTAATATGCCCTGAGGATAATCAATGCTTTTTTTATTCTAATTATAGAGAAATATGTCTTACTATTGTTTACATTTACATTTTACATTTAAATTTTATAATTAAATTTCTAGGGAATTTTTCTTTTTAATTAATCTATTATCTCTTACCGACCGATTCTTTTTAAAATTTCAAAGACAAAAAGGGAACATAAGATTATTTTTACTTTTAATTAATTATTACAATCTATTTCTAAATTATTATTAACTGAAATTTAAACAAAGCAATAAATAATGGATTTTACAATTTAAAATAAATGATTAAAATTATATATTTTTATATAACTAAAAGAAGAAATATAAATTATATTATTTATCTTTATTTATTGCCTTAAATTTGAGATCGAAATGTGTGCATGTTTATGTTGAATTCTACATATATCTATACATTTTTCATATTGCTACACACACAATTCAATACCAAAAAGATTAAATTTGGGTAGGATAGACTGGTGAGTGAGAGACGATAGAAAAATGTGAAACTTAAGATTTGAATATGAATCTTACTGTTTCAATGTATACTTAGTGCTTTTGGGTCATCCAGCAATGATCAATCATCATCCTGGTTGGCACAAAAGAAAATACTTTTTAAAGCCCATGCACTATATTTTTGTCTTATTTAAAAGTTAAGTTTATAGTTGTCCAGTACAAGTGGCCTGAGCATTGATGATGATCAGCATGTATTAATGTCCCAGCATTATTGTTTCACTTTCTGATTATTGTGTATTTTAATGGAAGGGCACTAACCTGGTGCATCCAAGTTATGTTTAAATAATTGCCCAAGCTGGCAAAGGCTCAGTAGTTAGTCTGGTCTAAAGAAGACCCATTTCCAATGCAGTCACAAGATGGACTGTTGATTATTCTGATTTATTGTACTAATTTGGTTATTCACATTGATGATGATGAATGGTAATTGAATTATACTCATATTTACTTTGACTTATTGATAATGCTGGTTGTTAGTTGATGGTTAATTATGCTTTTAGTTAGCTGGCTGATCTCTCAATGATCTCAGAGATCCCTCTCTCATTGATCTCAGAGATCTCTTGATCTCATGTTCACCTTAAATATATTTTCCCATATATACTTTTATAAATTATTGATATTTAAAATATTGTTGACTTGGGAGTGATGATGATGATGTTCCATCACCCAGTTCAAACTTCAATCATTCCATTCCCATCCCCCATCCCATTTCAAATGGTACCCAAGTGGGGTGCCATTTGTATGGGGATGGGAGTAGGTGATAATGAGATGGGGTTGATAATGGGAGAAAAGTTTGAACTGTTTGATGGCAAATCATCATCACTCCCAGTCCATTTTAACATGAAATATCAATAGTTTACAAAGTATGTATAAGTATAGAATATTTAAGGGGAACCTGAAATCAAAATTTCTGTGAAATCATTGAAAGATCAGCTAGTCACTCCTTATAGCAACTAAAATAACTATACATCAATCAGCATTTTAAATAAAAGTATAAGTAATACTCAAAAATAAATAAATGATCACTCACAATAAAATATAATAAAATCAGTACAATAAATCAATACAGTAAATCAACAGTCCCCCTTGCGACTGGATCGGAAATGGGTGTTCTTTAGACCAGGCTAACTATTGAGCCATTGCCAGCTTGGGAAATTATTTAAACATAAATTGGATGCACCAGCTTAGTGCATATCCATTAAAATACACAATAATAAGAAATCAAAACAATAATGCTGGGACATTTAAAACATGCTGATCATCATCAATGCTTAGGCCATTTGTAGTGGCCAACTACAAACTTAAATTTTTAATAAGACTAGAGTAAAATAAAAGATAATAGTGCATCGGCTTTAAAGAGTATCCTCTTTTGCACCAACCAGGATTATGATTGATCATCTCTGGATGCCCCAAAAGCACTAATATACACATCCCCATTTATATATTCATCACATGCATGAATCTAGCTCAGAGAACATAAGCTCTATTACTATATGTGACTAAGAGATAATGGAAACAATTTTAACAATTAAATAAGTTTATTAATAACAATAAAAATGAATTTAGGTCTTATAAGGGTTCTGATTTTGAATGATACAAAATTATATACACACTAAAATTTTTACATTGATTTACATGATTAATACATTAGGTTTATTTAAAACCCCTTCAGCACACATGCATGTGGCTTGATACAAAATAAACATGTTTGAATTTACATTTAATTTTTTAAAAAATGATCAAAATTTTACATATAAGTGTCTATCTGACACACATTGTTATTTACAATACAATTGACATATATACGCACACATATGTGCATGTGCATGGATTTTCTTAACCTATTTGACTGGTTACAAAATAATTGTCAAAATCGTAAATACAAAATACAGTAAATGATTGAAGTTTCAGTTAAATGAAATACATTTTACATACTAGGTTTACTGAAACACAGATTTATATACATAACATTTGTATTTATCACAATAAAATTATGAAAGATTATTTTCACAATTTAATCTCTTTGTTGAATATAGTCCTTTTCTTTAAAATAAGAACTATCAAATTTTTGTCAGTTAATTGATTTAAATTGTCTTACTTTTTCCTAGTCTAAAAGAATTTTGGAAATCTTTTTCTTGACTATTAATTATAACTCTGTTTGTACTTTTTTTTCTAAATTATAAACATAACTTTAAACAGTTTTTTCTTCTTTAATAAATGATTTTAAAGTAATATCATTTATAGAATAAAAAATATATATAAATTTTAAGACATCTTTCTGCTTGATGACTTAATGCTGATGAGGTAGGCAGGGTAAGGTAGGAAAAGTGAATACATGAACAGCAGGTTCCTATGCCACAATAAGAAGATAGCCAAGCATGGACTATCACGTACCCAATGCTTCATGACATCGTGAGAAAATACCTCATTTTTAAGCACTGCCCCTTCTAAGTACCTAGACAGATCATCCTCAAAGAGTAGTATCTAGAAAAAAAATAAAAGGCATTAAGCCAACCATGCTCATCTCTGTGAGACTTAGGGGTATAAATGAGACCAAGGCCTATTCATGAGGCCTATATATATTCACCACTGGACAACTCTGGGAGCTCAACATCTAGGTCTAGACAGAGCCGAGCCTATACTTCGAAGCATCATGAACACACTTCATCCAGACAGCCCCGTTTAATTATGCACCCACCATAAGCACAAAAAGTACAAATTCATGCATCACTTTCAAAATGTAATTTTACTAAAGAAATTATTTAAAATTTTATTATCATATATAACTTTATTCACCATAGCTGTATATATTTTATCGTTCTTCTCTGCTTTTAGATACATCAGTATATATATATTGCTTCTTCAGCAAGCTTGGGTTCCCTGGTAAGTTTGGTTTTAGGATCATCAGCATCAGGAAAAAGTATAATCCATGTATAATGTTAGACCATAGTTGGTCTCACCATCTGTGTAGAACTATTCCAGGAATGTAGCTGTCTTGGATTGATAGATTTCAGGTTATGAATTTCAGCATAAAAAGTGGGTCATTTTTTTCCATGTGAATTCAAACTCCTGCTAAGGAAAACAGTCTACTATCTTGCCTTAGCTACATCAATTTACGGTAACTGGATTGCCAACTTTCTCCTACAGCCAATAACAAACTGCAGCTATCCATTTTGGTCAGCTAATTGCTGCCACTTTCTCAAAAAAAATTTAGCCAAGCTGTTCTGTTCAGCTCTTACAAAAAACTACAATCCAAACTGCTCTCTTCAAAAATCATTACCCAGACTGACTGATATTTTTATCAGTCTTTTTATAAAATCATCTGAGGTCATAACAACACCTTGATTGAAAATAGGTTTTTTTTATCTCTCTAATCACTTGGAATCTACATACATGTTTTAATTAATTAAAAAAATTTCAAAAACAAGTATGGTGTTTTTACATTTCAAACTCAGAATAATAATAATAATAATAATAATAATAATAATAATAATAATAATAATAATAATAATAATAATAATAATAATAATAATAATAATAATAATAATAATAATAATAATAATAATAATAATAATAATAATAATAATAATAATAATAATAATAATAATAATAATAATAATAATAATAATAATAATAATACAATATTTATATTTATTCAGACCTTTTAAAAGTTTAATTTATAAAACAATATTTTAAATCAGAGTTATTACTTATGTATTTCTATTTCAGTGAATGTAGAAAATATCTATAATTTTTGTCTGTGTTTATTTCTACTTTTTCTTTCAACTTTATATTATATATTTATTCACACATGCTAAATTAGTGTGTGTTATGTAATCCAACTGGTTATAATATATATTGAGCCGGAATGATTTTTATATATATATATATATATATATTGAGCCGGAATGATTTCCGATTCAATGGTTTTATTACTAAAATTAAAAAGGGAAAACAACTTCATTTTCATTAAATGTCTAATGCTCAATTTTTTTATTATTATTTAAAACACATACACATTTATATTTTAAAATAGATTATTTAATGTTTATAAAATTGATTGTAAAATAGTTTGCTTTCACTGTATGTTTTAATCAATTTGATTAAAAACAGGCAAGCTTGCTAATTATATATTCCTGCTGCTTTTATTGTAATCATTTTTAAAGTTAATTCTAAAAAGCGGAGATTTAGTTTTGTATTTGTCATTTTTGTTTCAATTATCACTGGTTGGATGTCTTAAATTAGATTGAGCGGGAAATTAATATTTGCCCTGCCTGGAATATAGAATGGAAACTAATGAAGTGTGGGAAATGTAGCAAGGCAATGATAGCCCGCCAAATTTAGGGAGATAGAGGAGATTTAGTATAGAAAGAGGACACTTGGATTATGACCTGCTAAAAACTTAAATAATTATTGACAAACTTCATTGCTGTGCAAGATGTCAAAATCCACCGCTGTGTGTTTTGCCATCATTAGAATGTCTGGCTAATTTAAACAAAGGACAGACCCACGCCTACCAGCTCTCCTTCAGTCATGTCATGAACTTCTAAAATAAACACTGCCTCTACCTTGCCACTGTCAAAGGACCTGAAAGATGAACTATTATCAAAAGTGCACACTCAGTACTAAATCACTAGAACTCTGCCTTACCATAAGCTAAACTTTTTCCTATTCTGTAAATAAATTGTGTTTAATTAAATCTCCGCTCAATCTAATGATAAATATGTTTTTAAATGGTATTAATTGTTTTTAAGTATTTATTATCTGTATGTACTTTTTCTAGTATTTAAAGGGTGTCTTGGAATCTTAGTTTTAAGATTCCAAGTTTGTTTGCAATTATTGTTTATCAGGGGGTGCATTAGGAGATTGTATTTTATATGTTTAATATATACCTGATTATTTCGTTAACTATTACAAAATGCATTGGCAGTTTTCGTAATCTTTATTTATTTATTAAGCATGTTTCGTTTGCGCATTTTGTGCAAACAACAAAATCTTTTTGCTGGCTATTTGTCAAGTTATTTCTTCGGGTTGTTTGGAAGTAGTTATTTCTTTCTGGATTACGTAAGATCATAATCAAATATATTTTTCTGTCTTGTGTGCGAGATCAACCACGTTTACTTTGAATGTAGTATTATGCGCAGCAGTCCAGCGGTTTTCTAATGACAGTAATTAGATTACTGCTCGAACGTTTGTGCTGGTTTCATTGATTTCCAGCAGGACAGTAACTGTTTTATTATCTCTGATTTAGGAAGCAAGAGTTGTTGTTTGTTTTTGTAATTTTACAACTGGCCAGCAAGAAGATATTAACCTAACCATTTCTTATATTTTAAGTGAGAGAATTTTGCTGCCAAAATGTTTAATGCCTTCATGTTTGTCGTAATCTTGTGCACTCTCTGGTAAGTACGCGTATGTTACTATAGGCCACTTTTGTATTCATGGCTAGATGTTCTCATTCTATTACCCAACTTTTAATAAAATTAATAAATTGTTTAAACTTAATTTGGCTGATGTTTGTCTTTTTGCTTTGATTTCTCAACTGTCTAACCAATATTTAGGATATCTTGTTTCTTCCTGAGTTTAGTCTGGTGCGTTCAGGTGCGCATATCCTGTCCACCCTTAAAATAAATGTCTAGTTGTGATGTGATGTGATGAGATGAATTATGGCTTCTTCTTAAACAAAGTCAAGAATATCTCAGAAATTATGCCCAGATAAACCTGTTAGCCACTTTCTTTTACATACCCCACTCTAAATTTACCCATAATCTGCTCTATCCCATTTCCACAACATAATTTTTGTCAACTCTATAACCTTTATATCTAAATCCCCTTTATCTTTTACCAAACCCAGCATAAAAACCAATAATTCTCTTTCTGTATAATCACTCTTTTAATATTTATTTTTCCACAACTTCATTATATGTACCCTTTCTGTTTTCAAACATTTACATTCAATTAACAAATGCCTAATATTATCAATTCCTTCCTTATATAATTTACAAAATAAATCAGCCATATTTTTCCATTTACATGTATATTCTTTTGTAGCTAAAGATCCCATTCTAGGCTTAAACAATAAACTAGTGGCGCCCCAGTGGTCAGTATATGCAAATCTATCTTTCTCCCATTACATATATATATATATATATATATATATAACTTGGAGGTTTACTCTATTTGTTTACATACATATATAATTAAGAGAAAAATATATCTCATGATTTGGATATGTAGCACTCTAAACATTCAACAAAAGAACAACAATAGAATGAATTTGTCTGTTTTTGCAGCCTTCAATGTATATAAATTTATTTTTGTTAATAATCAAATATACAAGAATGGAGATAGAATCTCTCTTTTAATCACCTGATTTAAATTAATAAAATACTTTTATTTAATCTTACATATTGCTATTATTTATGTTACTATTTAAAATTTACTTGGTTGATATTTTAACATATTTAAAATCATGATTTCCAAACATCAGCAAGACTCTGGTTTCTTAGTAACATATCTGATTGCAAATAATTTTCTTATAATTTATAAACTAATCTTTTTCATTACCATCTTACCAAAGTGCACCTTGCTGAATCACTTTGGAAAGAAGATAATGAAAAAGATTAGTGTCTAAATTATAAGAAAAAAATATTTTTGAAGTCAGATTTGTTACTAAGCAACCAGAGTCCTGCTGGTATTGGTAATCATGTTTTTAAATACTTTCAAATATCAATCAAGTGGATTCAATATTATCTGACAGTTTTATCATGGTACTATTTTGATAATCTATGACTGAAGATTTGATCCAATATCAATTCTTCTGATTACACATGTTAAGCAGTGGGATTCTGCACTTAATAAATTTGTAATTCTTTTTCTTATCTATTTATGACCAGTATAAAAAGCTTAAAGCCTTATAGTATGTTTCATTATAAATCAATCAAACCATTATAGCAACCATCTATATTATTACGAACAAATTCATATTTAAAAAATCTATAATGTCTTAATAATCATAAAATCTTAAATGCACTTTTGCTAACTTTTATTAATTCAGAAACTACTAAATTGTTAACATTATTTACTCAACATTGATTCTTTAGCATAAACAGCCATCACAATGCTACTATGCTATATGTAGTTTAGTGCTATCACAGAGCATCATATCCTTGAACATAATGTCATTTATTTATTCCAGTTCTGATACATTCAGTATGAACTTCTTTTGCAATCCCATAGTTGTTTAGATTTTTCAACTAATTTTTCAGTAGTCATTTCATGTAATGTCAAATTACTATCATACTATTACATGCAATAACATATATCATGTTGAACAAAAGAATAGTTTGAAAAAAAGACATTTAGTATGCAAGTGGCTGAAAGACATTTAAACCAAGGTAAATAGCAGTGAGTCTAATAAAATGAAATGTCTTGAACCAATTAAATGTAAAACAAGACACATGTCCAGAATCAAGGAAAACCACTGTTATTAAAAAAAATATTTCTTTCTATCAATTGCCAAACATCTACAAGAATTTACCACCATAATAAACACTTGAAAAACAGAAACCCTAATACAATCTCATTTAAAAAAACCCAACAACAAATATAGAAAGAAGACAAGTAATTTATTTTAGAAAGATAGAAGCATTATTATCAACAGATTAAATATCACCATATGAAATAGATATTATTTTGAACTAAGGTATGGATCAATTCTATTCTAATTTCAATCTTTCTAATCAGCAGAAAATAATTACAACCTGCTTGACAAAAAAGACATTATTTATGCATAGTTCCACTTATAAGAAAAACCATCATTCATACATGGGCACACCAGAACAAACACACATTCACATACAATGCTAAACATTAAAATGTCTATAGAAGATAATTCAGATCCCTCAATGAAATATGTAAAGATGCAATGCATTATATATATATATATATATATATATATATATATTGTAATGGTAAGAATTGTCCCTCCAAGCAACAAAATCTAGAACACAGGCAAAATACACTAAAGCTGATCGAATCCAGATGCTGGGATCTAGAACCCGACCAACATCCAATCCTTTCACCTCTGCTCAATAACCTAATACCCTATGGATGACACTTTTCAACTTACACAAACATTCAATTTATCCATGGTCCAGCAGTCACTCAGAGTAAAACATTGACCCGTAAATTAACTATTTTAACACTGATTTGGTCAGATATACACACATATGATTAAGTGATTAATTAATATATCAATGATTGATTATGAAACATAATAGAATGACCTACATATAGATAATGATGTATGTGTAATTAAATCTAGAGCGGATAAAATGAACTCACGGACAATAAAATTATGAAGACAAGCTATATTTTAAATATTAATTTAATAAAACAATTACAAAAAATATCAAAACCAAAATATATATGATTACTTAATGAGAACATGAGAGCTTACACTCACAGGCATTAAATAACTAATGAGATTAATGTCACATATTGTCTCATTTTAAGTGTACAATAAAGTGTAGTGCAGTATTGAAGTTTATGCCTATATTAATGTGCCAAATTTCTAGCTCTTATGTAGTCTACTAGATTATATGGAACTTTATAGCCAAATTTATATAACTAACTTAATAGTGCTCTTATAGCATCTATCTATATCAAGCTAAGTCGAGTACATAATTAGGCTTGGAGATATGCAGGTTAGTGTGTTAACCTAGATTAGGGTATACACTGATGCTAGATAAGCATTTAATATAAAAGGAGAGAAAACTGGTTTATTAGAGGTTTACCTATACACTCTGTGGCACGTATTAAAATATTAATAAAGCTCAAAGGTGCGAATGAGTCATTATTCATGGGCTTCAGCTTCAAAGGCTCGGTTTCCCTAAAACCGATCAACTTGCCACAAATAGGATCATTAGTAGTTCATGGAGTCGAATAAGCATTAATTATGAATAATCTAGGTCCTTATGCCCTAGTTCTAAAAGTGTGTGCTTTACCCAGACTAAGTGGATAAGTATGACCTCCGCCAGCAACTCATCAAGAATCATGCAGCAAGCAGATAATTGTACATTGTGTACTTTGTAAGGACACATCCGCAACTTATACATATATATATAACGCCAATATATAAAATTATATTAGCATGCCTTGAAATTAGATAGCATCTATTTGCATATCTATACAATCCAGTTCTCAAATTTAGTATTTCAAATGTATTATTTAGGGACTAAATTAATTAGTAACCTAGTTTAATTTTATCACCTGCATCTCAACAAATATAAATCTAAGGAGGACAAAGCATATTTGTGGGGTAATTATGAATAAAACATTAAAATATGCTTTGAGAATATTTCTGTGGCTAGTTCCTATGATGTATAAGTTACATATATAAAGAGTAGTAATTTATAACTAGAGTTAAGCCAACTACAATTTTAACTAGATAACGACTGATTATGGTAATATTAATAACCCAAAATTAATCAGTAAAAATAATAATATGATCTCGAAACTGTAAGTGAAAAAGAAAAATAATTCAATTATTTAATATTTATTATAGCGAAGATTTGAAATTGGCTAAATAATTTAAACTAAAATATTCCTTAAACTAGAAATATTTATAAAATGGATAATATCTGTAATATATATGTATACTTATTGTTCATATATATATATATGATTCTGCATATATAGTAATTTAAAGTTATTTAAATGGGTACGTTGAGAGGGTTTAAACCTGGCATATGGATAGATGTGGGGTTAACATACATGGATCAAATGGATGGGTAAATCTGACTGTTTCAATATATATAATATTTCATGCACTTGCATTTATATAAATTCACCAAGAAACACAATATTTGACAAAGTTGATAAAATCACAATCCACCTCTTTTCCCAAGTTTGAAAAAAAGTTTTCAGTAATAGTCTCTTCTCCATGGGTTTATTAAACAAAGACTAACATTATCATTGCACCAATAAACATTTTAAAAATCAAATGCAAGTGGTAATTCATTCATTATTAAAGAAGAGTTGAAATTCCTTTATCACAGAGAAAAACCCCAAAATAGCTGAAATTGGTTCACTAGAAGACTTCAATCCAGCCTATCCAAAAAATTGACAACATACAAGGGCCAAGTGCTTTTCTGTATGCAGTCTAGTAAAATCAATTGCAGGGTAATACAAAATCTTATTTTAAAAATCAGTCATAATGGTCTTGATTATCAGATCTCAGAAATATGATATTTTACAAGCACAGACCACGCCTATGATTATAGCTGATCTTGATTTTGACACAACATTGTCTCTATAGACAAATAATTTTCTGTCCAAAACCCTTTACATAAATTTAATCTCTGAACCTAATGGGAGGGTGGGAAAGTGAGAAATGTTGTTATTAAAATTAAGAAGTCAGTTTTGACAAGCTATGAGAGTAGTGTGGATGGCCAAAATCATTGAATTAATGTGTTAATAGATAAGGCAAGGAAGTCCTTTGAAGAAAATGGACTACCATATTAAAATTGTTGATCATAGAAACTGGGCCAAACAAATATTCAGCTGACAATAATAAAAAAAAACATTGCCAGAATAAATCATAAGTCACAAATATTGTAAAAACATTGTTATAGAACTTGTATGCAAATGTTCACACTTATATACAGTATGTATTTATTATAAGTATATCATAAATACAAAAACTAGTTGCTAATGATAGAATGGAAGGGTATATTATAAAAAGCTGAAAAAGGTAAACTAAAATAAAATCATATCAAAGCATGCATAAATAATGTGAAAGACAAAGTCTGCTTTCAAATACAAAATAATTATTACAGATTTGCCAGTAGCCATGGAACTGGACATCAGTTTTACAGAGTTCATTGTGTCAAAACAGACATGAATTATCATTAATAAGAAAAATAAACATAATCTGTATCCTAGCAGCAAAACAATCACTGATCATCAAGGCAATCAAATAGAACTTTTGGGTTAGACAAGAGTTAATATAACAAATTCTAATAAAAATATATATTTCTGATTGTCTTGTCAGGAAAATATAGACTTTTATTAAGCATGACTGTTTTAATCATTTAGACTGACTAAAATAAACCAGCTGAGAAAAATAAATTAAAAAAAAGTCTACCCATAATTAGTTGTTAATAAACTGGGTTTGAACCATAAAATAAGTGTAAAAGATCCCATGCTGTATGTTCAAAGTAATAACAAAATGGATTGTAGAAGTTATGATGAACGTTAAAAGAGCACAAATAGTAGTGGTTCAAACAGCATGATGGACAGCAAGAACACAGACACAGAAACCAGCAAAGATCAAAGTACATATCATGAGCTATCAGTAAAGGGTTATCAGTAATCCATGAAAAGTCACTATCCAGCAGTGATGACTGAAAATTAAAAGTTTCCAGATCTACAAATGAAGATACTAAATTTGCTGGTGAGATCACTGAATCTAGTAGAGCCAAAAGAGATGAAGACATCTGTCAAAGCATTGAAATGACTATATTTTCTAGAATTATTGTTATATCTCACCTAGTCTTCAAATAATTGGTTAGTCAAGATTCCATCTTATTTTGATTATATTGAGCATTCATCACCACAGATCAATGTATATACAATAAATAATAGAAAACATGCATCCAATGGCAAGAACAATTCAATAAAAAATTAGCTCTCTGAATATGATTTTCCTCATCGTGAATGAAGATATGGCCATAAATAATCAATCCATAAACAATCAACCATTTGAAAGTAACATCAGACAAAACAATCAAAGATGAAAACAGTATTCTGTTTGTCCACTATATAGTTAATACAGTGAGGTAAATCAAGTTTCAGAAACAGAATCTGATAGAACCTAAATCAGACATGAGGCAAGCTGTCACAGAATGGCCGGAAGTGTCCCCAAAACTACTCACAAGGCAGACTGTCAAAGTATAGCCAGAAGTGATAGGTAAATTTATAAGGGTATCAGAAGTTCCTATCTACTAGAATTTCACAGCATCTAGAAGCCATATCTTCCCAGTGGTAGCAGAAGAAAATATAACAATGTGTATCTTGAAAATACCTTAGGTCAACATGGGTGTGTGAAAAGAATCTCGGCTTGAGGGTGGCCTTTGAGCATTCCATCATCATATTTTCAATTGGATGGAGGGTTGAAGAGTTGGAGTATGGAGTAGATTGAAGCATGTCCATTAAAGTATGAGTATTGGCTATCTTAATATATATCTGACCACTTATAGCATATATGTATATAGATGGAAATCTGGACCAACTGATGATTGCTGGTTTACCATGAAATACGAATATTGGTGATTATTTATCTTTTTAACACATATGTGTTCAAGTGTATCCGTGGTGTTATGAAATAGTGTGAACAGAGGGGGTCGTGTGAAAGTCTGTGCTCATATACCCTACATATTATATATAATAATCGTATTTTTCTAATAAAATAAAATAATCGTATTTTACGAGTGCCAGTGTTTATCAACATTTACCCATAAAGCATCAGTGGAATTATTTTCACGAATTAAGTCTGCAGTTTATTATTCATTTTTAGTTTTTATGGATATATTTTACCATTTTTTGAACTGCATTAAATATATTTTTATTTACTTTAAAATCTTCATAAAGCTTTTTTTTCTTCAACTTCATTCTTTTATTTATTTTGATTAAATAATATATTCTTTAACTCAATAAAATTTATTTCTTTTTTTATTATTTTGTAAATGAAAAAAATAAAAATAATTCGCTATAAAGGAAAGATGAACATATTGAAAATTAACTGCAGTTATTCATAGCAATAGATAAAGTCACACTTGTATGTAAAGGAGAGGAAGCAGAGAATGAACATATGAAGTAATTAATATATAGCTTGACAAATGTACATTTTCCACTTGTATAATAAAGCATCACGTGAATTCTTTTTATATATTGTATGGGGGTTTTTGATGATAAACCACCAATTCTTTTTATTTTCTCTTTCAATCATTACCTTCACCTCAAAGTGCTTTTTTTCTAATGTGTCAAGGCATCATCCAGGAAGCAAACCTGCAAACCCGAGACAACTTCTTCTAAGGTGGCTGTGCTGACTTCTCGACCACCAACATTTGACAGCTCAAAGTGCTTTGATGTTAAGTGAATCAAAGTTGTGATCAGTATTTATCTCATGTTCCAGGAATATTGATTTTATGTTAGAGTCTGTTTTAATTTCCCCATAGTGTATAATTATATTCTGCTAACTTAGTGGCTGTATTGGCACACATTCAGCATAATAAATTGCTTTGAAAACAGGTTCATTTTAAGAGAGTAAACATATATTTAGTCTTGTTAGTAATTGATTTAGATTAGGAACAATTTTAAAGAGAACCCTGAATTTCTCAGAGCAAATTGAGTTTTAGTCTTTGTGATATATCAGATATAATTGGAAGGCTAATTCATGCATTAGTAGTCTCATGCTTAAAAAGTTTTTTTTTATTGTGAAATACAATTTTTGAGTGATTTCATTAAACAATTATCATCATAACTTACATTGACTATATTTTGATGTAATTTTTGATGTATTTCTAGTTTGCCTCAAACTTGCAGAGCTTTTGCTTTCTGTAAAGGAAACACATAAAACCAGTTAATTTGTGTAAGCTGGTAGTATGTGAATGAGAGTGAATAGAACTGTGAACACCGAAAAGTTTAATAATTATTTTATAGTTTATTTCATCATTGGATTGTTGTATATACACTTCCAATAATTTTATTCCTTTAAATATGTTTTCATACTCTATAGTCTATACCAAAGATGATAGTTAAATTAGCTCATCTTGTATTTAAAGACAGTTTTTTTCTTCTGCATAAATTAACTTATTGTCAATGTAGCATATGTATAACTGCATGAAGTCTGTGGTAAAGTGTATGGTGATGATTGCCTTGTCAATTTTATTAACTTGATGCTACACCCTATGCCACTAAGTGGCAATGCCATGGAAAAACCATTCTCTATTGTATAAAATCTCATTGCAAAAAGCCATGATATCATTATCCAACCATGTAAGGGTGTTGATAATAAAGTTGATCTTTTCAGACCAAAGCCTAATTTGATTAATGTGTTGTGGATTATGTTTAGGAATTGCAGACAGGATATTGCATCATACAATTTCACTATACCTAATGAGACGAGCTTATAACAATGGTTAAACTTTTGTGATTTTAACAGCTGTATGCAATTAAACAAATACTTGATTGTAAATCCATTGAATCCTAGGTAATCTATAAGCCATTGGTCTCTTATTTTGGCTGTCTTATAGAAGTAAGCACTGCCAAAATCTATTATTTATCTGAGAGGTAATTCACTGGTTTTAAGTGTTTTCTTCACAGAAACCAAAAACATTGCAATTTCAAGGCAGACAAATTATAGAACAAAAAAAATTATGTCAAAGACTTAATGAATGAAGGTTGTGAATCCTTCAAAAAACTTTTAATCCATGTAAGCACTAGGTCTCTGAGCCATAACAGTACTTATGCATGGATTAGCCTTGTATTTATAACTGGTGTATCACAAAAATTAAAAAAAAAAAACAATTTGCTCTGAGGAGCAAAACCTTTCCTAATCTAAATTAATTTCTAAACAATACTAAAGACCATGCATATGCATAAAAAAGTTGAAAGTATACCTTGTTTAGTGTCAATCGATTACACACACACGCATTCATATATTTGTTTGTAAAACGTGTGGAGAAATGATAGTTGTAAGTAGATCTAAAAACATAATACTTGAGCAAAAAAGAGAAAAAAAGTAGGTTAATAGTATTCAGCATTTGTATGGAAATTATAATTATATATATATGTGTGTGTGTTTGTGTGTTTTTGGACTGAAGTTATATTTTAATTTTCTTTATTATTATTATTATTATCTGCTGAATCAGTTTACTTAGGTATTATTATTATCTGCTGAATCAGTTTACTTTATGACATTTTTATCTTTGTCAAAACATTGACGCAGTAAAACAATTTATTATTATTATTATTATTATTATTATATAAAATATAATAATAATAATAATAATAATAATAATAATAATAATAATAATAATAATTAATAAATGAATAGGTTTTAAACAATAGATTCATTCGTAAAAATACATTGTTTCCTAATATTCTTTAGTTGAAATAAGTCATTATTTCATAAAAAACAATTTGTTTTTCTATCGTATGTTCGCATATATTAAGTGCATAATTATATTTTGAATTGTAAAATCTCAGTAAGTTGGTTTTATATATTGTTATAATACAAAATGTTATATTATATATGTATGTGGATATATATATGTAGGTATAGCGATAAAAATCCATGCAAGTAATAGATGATAAATCTGTCTTCTATCTTCATTATTATAAAATAGTTTGTAAAAAAATATGAAACCTCTAAAGTACATTAAGCAAAAATAAGGATATGAACTAAAATTAAAAACAATTGTATGAATATATACAAAACGACAATAAACATAAAAATTGATATCTTTATATAATGTATATGTTATACATATAGTATATTGATTATATGTTGTATAATTAATACAATTTGCTTCTTTTATTTTTATAAGTGTTTGGATTATTTTATCACAATTTTATTATTCATTCTGAAACACTATACATATATGTTGTTATGTAGGTAATGTAAATTCAAAGGTGAACTAGATTACTCTTACAATCAGAAGGGCATAAAAATATTTGTCAAAAAACTTTTATATATTAATATTACTTAATATATATTTGGTTATATATACTATTTTATTATTAACATTGATTTTTCATAATGTGCATTTTTTAATGAAAATCTATGAAATGTGAAAGTAAAAATTACTTTATAAAATAGACAGAGATTTAATAAAAGGACTAAGTAATTTGTACTCGAGTAAAAATTTTAAGGAAAACCCTTTGGTATGAAGTATTTATTTGTTTGTATTAATGTCGCTCCCTGCTATAAAAAGTTAAATAATTCATCATAATAAATAATGTCTAGATTTCATCATGAACGTTTTTTTACCAAAAAAAAAAGTGAGAATTATATATATATTTCTATACAAATGGAAGTTTGTTGTATGTATAAATGGTTTGATTTAAAAGGAAAATGTAAAAACTTAAATAATTTTTAGAATAGTTTTAAAAATAATTAGCTTGTTTTGAAGTTTAATTAATTAAAAAAATTATCCATTTCAGGAATTAAATTTCCAATAGGCGATGGAATATATTTTTGAATTTAAAATGGATACTTAGTTAATCAATAAAATTCTAATTTGAAAAAAAAAATGGATTTGCAGAACCAACATGTAGATAATTGATCTTAGCGGCATTTTGGGATTCATACATTAAATATAGCTGACATTCAAACAGAAAAACATTGCCTCCAAAAGAGAAGCAGACTCCAATTACAAATAAAATTGCCAATAA